>CAUYRH010006839.1:0-61732 GCA_963574655.1 Perodicticus potto
CCCGCCCCATAGAGTCCCTCTTGCCTTTTCCTGGGTAGGCTTCCGTAAGCGTCTCCTCTTTCTCCTCTCTCTGGCATCACTTTCTTCCTTTCTACTGGCCCATTCCACTCACCCTCCCTCCCCTTCATAGAGGCTCAAGAATCAAGGCTCTCAAAAGCAAAACCAGAAACAAACAAAATTTTCTTATCTCACATCCACCTCCAGCTGCTGGTCTAGAGTTTGCCCTCCTTTACTGTAAACAAGGTTGGAAGTGGTCCTCTGTGGCTGCCACCTGCTCTTCCTGACCTCCTGTCCTCTTTACCGCCCTTCTCCTCTGTGCTAGACGGCTCTTGGCAAAGTGGCAGGTGACCTCCAGAAGGCAAACCCGATGGTCCCTTTCCTGTCCTTACCAGGCTTTGCCAGCAGCCTTGCACATAGATCGCTAGCCCTGTGGCCGGGAAGTCCTTTTCTCTTCTGTTTTCTGTTTGGTTCTCCAAACCACTCTCTGTGACACCAGCTTTTCTGGGGTTTCCCCTGGACTCGTGGAAGCTGCTTCTTCATTCCCTGTGATTTTCTCCCCTCTTTGACTTTAAATGCCGTGAGATAAACGTTCCAAGACCCCTGTGGATGCCTGAAGCTGTGGCATCTACTAAACTCTATATGTATTGTACATACATAACAAAGTTTGATTTATAAACGAGGCACAGCAAGAGATTAACAGCGATAACTAATAATAAGCTAGAACAATTACAATAAGGTGCTGTCATAAAAGCCGTGTGAAGTGCTCTCTTGCTCGCTCTCCAGCGTCTGACTGTACACAGTATTTTCAAACCCTGGTGGACCACGGGCAACTGAAACCATAGGAAGTGAAACCATGGATGAGGGCTGGGACTCCGAGGGCCCTTCTGTGATCTGTGTCCGGTGGGCTGATTCAGTCCCAAGGTTCAAATACATGTCTAAATCTATGCCTCACAACTGCTATCTCCAGAACTGACTTCTCAGCACAATTCCCAGCTCGTGTACCCAACTCCCTCAGGACACCTCCATATGGATACTCCATCAACCTCTCCAACTCAGCATGGTGAAAGCTAAGGCCTGTCTCCCTTCCACTCTCAACTTCTCGTGCATAGTTGCTCACATCAAAAGCCTAGGGGTCCCTCGATTTCTCACCCCCTCAGCAAGTGCTCTTCAGAATCCATTCACCTCCTACAGGCCCTGGGACTCCCCCAACTGAGTCCCAGACTCCCATGCCAGGATACCGTAAAAGGCTTCAAATTAGACTCCGTCTCCTCACTCCCTCCTCTCCAAACCCCTCTGTACGCACCTGCCAGGGTGTCTGTAAAAACTAAAGCCTCGTATATCACTTGGCTGCCCAAACCCCAACGTCTTCCCTTCTGAACGAATAACATCCCTTTCCTGGTCCCAGTTTACAACCCACCCCCCACGCCTTTTCCCTGCCTGCTCTGCCCCCTTCCTCTGCACCCCTGGCAGGGACCCCTTTGCTCTCTGCCCCCTTAGTCTGCACCCCTGGCAGGTACCCCTTTGCCCTCTGCACCCTTGGCAGGGCCCCCTCTGTCTCTGAACTCAGCTTGTTCCCGTTCTGGGCCTTTGCTCCTCTCTCACTCTCACCCTGGAACTTTCTTCCTAGACTTCTATGTGCCTGACTCCTACCCAAGTCTCAGCTGAAGCACCCCATCCTCTGAGAAGATTTTCTTTGTCACTCAGCTCAGGAGCCACTCACCACCGTCACCCTCATGCATGTCATTTGCCACCACACTGTCCCGTTCATGTTTCTTCATAGGGACTTGTTTATAGTTGTGTCTTTGCTTTCCTTTCTTGCCCCAAACACGTGCTCTGACTGTGAGCCACGCTTCCTTCCACACACTTGCCATCAGGAGCGCCTCGGAAACACACTTGCTGAAGGAGTCACAGACTCTGCCGCTCACCTCCAAATCCAGACTCTGCCCTGCAGCTGCATTTACTGTGAGAGAGAGCAGGGGCAACCGTGAGGAAGATTTCGGATGCAATAAAGAGCACGATTCAGAAGGTCGGTGCTGAGAGGGCTGGGGAAGGAAAGGTCCAGGGACGGGCGCTGACCACCTGTAACTGAGCTCCATCACAGCGCGTGTCATCACCCCACTTCCTTAGGGAGAAAGAGGCACAGACAGGTCGTGTAACTGGCCCAGGGTCACACAGTAGAAAGTGGGAGCTGAATGAGCCCACACTTTCACCACCACAGGAACTAGCCCTCTCATCTCCCCAAACCTCAGGGTCCTCATCTGCAAAACGAGGAGAGAACAGTTTTCACAGTTTGTCTGAGGTCCGGAGACGCTGCACCCGAGGTGTTTACCCAGCGTCCACTCATTGCCTCCTAATTACTATCAGTATCAGCCTTGTCCATATTACGAAACTAAGGAATGGGACAGCTAAGGCCTTCCCTGCTGGAGCAGAAGTGGGGACCTGCGACCTCCAGGAAGCCTGTGACCTTCCTGGTCCTTAAGTGCAACTTTTTGACTCAATCCACATTTTTCAGAACAAATCCTTTTATGAAAAGGAATGCAGCACAGAAAGATGAGCTTTTCTTGCCTCCTGTGGTGCTTCAAAAAGAACGATCTTGAAATCTGAAGGCCACAGGTCCCCACCACTGTACAATTTTCATAACCCCCCGAAATCTGAGAGCGTATAATTTCGTTCTTTATCCTCATGGGCCAAGAGTAATTAGGGTTAGACGCTCCTCATCTGCCTTCATTTCAGAGTGCACCTGACTCGCCTGGCCGTGGGAGCACAGGTGAGGTAGCTGGCGGCCGTTATGATCCATTCCCCACACTCATCGGTCTGGGATGAGAGCGCCCAAGTCCTTCACCTCCTGCGGCCTGAGCTCCTTTATATAAGACGGGCAATAACATCTACACGCATACATGGCAGGGGCTGGAGAGGGTCGGCGCACACAGAGTGGCCGGCCCTGTGCCCAGTCTGGCAGATATTAAGAGAGGCCTCACACGTGGTGGTCATTGTCACTCTTCCCTCCCTGGAGCCCCTGAGGGCAGGGTGCCTTGTTCAAGGACCTCAGGCTGCTGTGTCGGTGCAGAATCCCCTTCCCGTGGTTAGACTGTGGGACCTGCCATCGGCAGGTCAGAATTCACTCCAGTGAGTAAGTGACAGGACTCAGGGCGGCTCCATGCCCAGCACACAGAGGCGAGCAGGTTATGCTGTTCCTGTTTGTCAGCTGCAGGGAGAGACCCAAGGCTATTTTTAGCCGTGGAAGGTTTGGTCCTGGGGAGGGCTGGTGTTTGTTACATGAAGTTTTGACATAATGCAGCGTCACCCTCCATGGGGATCTGTTTCAGGTTGTTTTTATTAATCAAAGAGTGAGGTTTTTGTTTTTTTCAAGTTGCGATGTTCAGACTTACTGGGCGGCAAACAGCACCCCGCTGCACAGATTTAACCTGATAAAAATACATCCTTTGTTCTGTCAAATTTCCATGAGGTATCCTAAAAACAGGAAAAAAGGTCACAAACACGGCACTGCCTCTGCTTGAGTCAGATGTTTTTTAGGAAAAAAAATATTTTGCGGTTCACTATTGTGCGTCTGACACAAATAAACTATGGGAGAGTGCGCTGTGATTGGAGAACGGAGGCAAGACCACCCCGTGGAGACGTTTACAGCTCCTTCAGGAGCAGGTATTCAGGTTTGGGATGGTAGAAACAAAATGTGGTTGGGATAGAATGAAAGCCGTCTCCCCAGACCAGACCCCACACGTGCACTTAGGAAGTGTGGGTGGAGTGTCAGGACGGCCCACGGCTGGAGATAAGAAAGGGAACAGGTAGGTGTGGGCCTTGCTTTCAGAGAGCTCAAGGCTCACTACGGAAGAGAGATAAGAAAACTGGATGGGAGCTCTCATAGCAATACTCTGCTAGACCAACCTGCAATTTCCAAGTTGCTTAATCATCCTGAACTTCAGCTGCGTCATCTCTGACAGGAGGCTCCTGTAGTTGGGGGGGTAAACAAGGGCACGTGTGGTCGAAACAAACACACAGACCCTCACAAGTCCTCTTCCCATGCTCTGCACATGAAAGACTCCTCTATGACAGAGTGAAGCGTGGGGCCCAGGATAAAGCGTTCCAGCCTGAGACGGAAGGCCCAGGACGGTGCGGAAGGGATCCCGGCACGGCAGTGTGTACCCACACAGAGGCCACCCATTCAGACCTGTGCCAGTCAGCAGGCCCCCAGAGAGACTGCTTTGAAAAGATGAAAGTGACAGAGTGCCAAATGGACTTGGAAATGCTTAGGAAGTTCTTGAGCAATGGGAGACAGGTTTGAGGTTGTATCAGAGATCAGTACATAGAAAATGAAGCAAATTTTTAAAATAAGAAAATAATTTCAAGGGAAAGACAAAGATGAGCAGGCAAAGTAAAAAAACCTATTGTGCTGGGATGCAACTGTGAACAGTTGCTAATACTCATCTGGCAAAAACTGAGTTGTGTCTCTATTAGGAAGCTAGGAGGGAAGGGGAAGGGGCGTATGTGTTGTGTGTGGGGTGGTGGGTGATTGGGGGCAGGGCAGGGGTGTGTGTGTTGTGTGGGGTGTGGTGGGTGATGGGGGCAGGGCAGGGTGTGTGTGTTGTGTAGGGTGGTGGGTGATGGGGGCAGAGGTGTGCGTGTTGTGCTTGGGGTGGTGGGTGATGGCAAACCCTCACCTTTCACTTTGCAAAGCCAATTGTCTAATGCCTGAAATTCATAAATCACGAAGCCCAATACAAGCATGTTGCTGAGGAGATGGCAGTGAGTGGTGTTGAGAGTGGCTGTCTCTGGGGCAGGGGAATCGCACTGGGGCATCTGGGAAAGGAGCAGGGGACAGGGAGGTAATTAATCACCACCTTTTGAATCAAAGTATGTAGAACATTTTGACCTTTAGCTACATTCACCTATAACTTGGGTTACCATAAACCTGAATTCAGACTAGCGGCCACGCATGAACACCAAGTGCTGGAATTCCTTGCTGTGTTTAACCAACAAGAGAGTCATGTGCCCGTCACATGAAAACCTCTCTGAGAAACAGCCGCTGTCACATGGTGTACCCAGGCTGACCCTTCCTATTATTTCTCAAATTTACAAAATTGGCTTGTTGATAAAACAGCTCTGCTTAAAAATGGGAGGGGGATGATAACAGCATCTGCCCCAGAGAGGGCTGAGCGGCCGGTGTGGACAGGCCTGACTCGGCCACGCTCGGTGCACGTAGCCAGTCGTCCTCGTCGTTCTCCTGTCACAGCCATGGGTTCCAGGTGTGGCCCTAACGTGGTGGGAGGACCAACCTGCTCTCTCTACTTCCCTCCTACCCCATACAGTGTGGCTGGACTGTAGACTTGGTGGTGACCCATGCAGGGCCACGGCAGCAAGAGTCACACCCCAAGGGTGGGGAAACAAGGAGACAGAAGGAGCCTTGACCTCCCACCTACCCCAACCTCCAATGTGCCACGTGGGGAAGAAATACACTTCCTACAGCCCAACTAACACCGCCTGAGTGCTGCGGGCAGCAGCAGCAGCACTAGCGTTACCTGTTGTTCATGGTGTGCTAAGGGGACCCTGAAGTCCTGACCGCTGGACAGGCCTGCGGGAACTGTCAGCATCAGGCAAAGAGAAGGGCAGGAGGGTCCTGGCAGGGTGCGCAGCCTGGACACCAGAGCTGAAGACGAGAGGGACGCATAGGGTTTGGGGAACGAGAAGATGAGGTGGGAGAGGGAAGCTTCACGAAGTGGATCTGCAGGAGCAGGCCGTGTGCTGCCTCGAAAGCCGCATCACGGAGCAGACTTTCCTCGGGGACGACGATGGGATTCTGTTTTCATTGATGACACTGGTAGTATGGAGATCGGACTGGAGGTTAGAAAGAACGCAGGCAAGGAGGCCAGGAAAGAAGTTGTTTCAGTAACGTGAGGAAGAGATTAAAAAAAAGAGGCCTAGGCAATGCCGGGGTGGTGGGATGGAGACTGGTTGGATCTGGGCAGATTCAACCTTAGGAGATGAACTCCATTGACTCAGCGTGAAGACAGAGGGAGAAAGAGGCAGTGAGAATCAGGCCAATATTTCCACTGCCCTGGAAGGATAACCGCGCTGCTCACAGAGGCAGGGGCGGGGGAAGAGGCGTGGTTTGGGGAGGGGGAGGGGGATAGTGAGCTGGGTTTCAGGGCAGGAAGCTCCTTGGCGGAGCCTGTAAACACCCAGATGCTAAGTTCAGGGAGTAGCTAGATATTCAAGAGACAGTACATGGGCCTGCCTGTTGGTGAGCACTTCATCCAGAATTAGCCTTTCCTAAGCATTTTCAAAAAGTGAATTAGGCACATTAGGCTGGGGATAGGGTAAAAATCACCCTTTTACAGCAGAGGAAACTGAGGCCCAGAAAGATCCAAAACTTGCACTTGGGGAAGTAGGGGGCTAATCTCTTAATTTTGCTCAAAAATGAAAGTCCGGATCACACATTTAAACACTATGTACCAGCCTGGGTCTCTGCAGGACTGCCCTGCTGACTCCAAATGAGCCTCTCGTGAAGATAGCCATTCGCTCCCAGAAGGGCAACTGAGGGCCAGCCTGGGCGGTGTGCGCTTCTAGGAATCGCAAAAATATACACTGAGCAAGACAGAGTGCTGTGTTAATGACCTTTCTTCCTTTGGAAGAGGTTATTCTCACCGGGCAAGTCAGAGGGTAAACAAACAATCCCAACACCGTCCAGAAAATGTGGGACAGTGAACGGTAAACACTAGGCTGAAAATACAGCAAGCTGAGTGTGCTGGAGAGCAGCAGGGAGAGACTTTCAGTGTGACCACCCAGAAAGACCTCTCTGAGAATGTGTTGTGAGTAACAAGAAAAGCCAACCGTGTAACAAATCTAGAAAATTAACATTCCAGGAGGCGGGGCCTGCCCGTGCAAAGGGCCTAGGGTGAGACTGACCCTGGTGTGGAGTAGCCATTGGAGGACAGTGTGGCAGGCAGGGCGGGGTGAACAGGGGAAAGTCACAGGAGATGAGGTCGGGGATGTGGGAGGGTGCAGAGTGGGGATGGGGGTGCAGAGCAGGGGGCGGGGTGCAGAGCAGGAGTAGGGAGTGCGGAGTGGGGGATGGAGTGCAGAGCAGGGGATGGGGGTGCAGAGGAGGGGGTGGGGTGCAGAGCAGGAGTGGGGGTGCAGAGTGGGGGATGGGGGTGCAGAGCAGGGTCTTGCCCCCACCATGATTGGAGTTTATGCCCTGCACCTTGGGGAGCTGGGCCAGGGTTAACAGGAGCAGCACCTCATGGTGTATTACACGACTAGTCACTGGACACGGGGTGGACGTGGGCCAGGGCAGCAGGCAGGGTACAGCAGAGGGAGGAATGCGGAACGGTCAGCATCAGGCAAAGAGAAGCACAAACCCAAGCCCAGTCTGGAGTATGCTGCTGTCCTTTTAATAATGTCTGACACTTGATTAATAAGTTAAACAACCCATTGATTCCATTTATTCAGAGAATCGGACCAACCAATTACAAAGCCTAAAAACAAAGTGTGGCCATACCAGCTGTTTGCCGGCACTAGGCAGTTGTCTGAGCGAGAAGCCTTGTCAAGTTCAATCAATAGGGCGAAGCCAGTAGCTCACAATGACACAGAGGTCCCCAAGTCTGCCATTGTTCTCACTTGGTGCTCTTAGGCTGTGTCTCTGTGTCTCCAGGAACCTGGGGGAAAACAAAAACATTCTCACTCAAAGCCAGTGTTTGCTTCAGCCGCTTGTCCTCAAAGAGCCGTCACAGGAGCACCACAGACACAGATGTGGCTCCGTAGGGCACCCTGGCAGGGGCTGCCCACACGCTGTCTGCCTCCCGCTGGCTTCACCGGCTAACATGGGGTCTTTGGCTGTCTCTGCAGACAGGGCCTGAACCTCCCCAAATCTGGAGAGTAGCGCTCACGCTTTGCATCTTAGTGACCCAGCTCCTGGACTAGACGTTTAGTGGTCCAGCTCCTGACTACACAAGCCACCGATGCCGGCCATCGGGTCACTGTATCCTGAGACAAAAAGCACAAGGTCCTGGGGCCGCCCGCCCCTCAGCCCCTCCTGCTAGGATCCCCAGCCAGTCCTTGTAGAGACAGGATAAAATCTCAAGACCTGAGAGTCAGGAGTGAGCCCTGACCCCAAGTGTTTCCAATGTCCAGTGGTCTTTGATGAGCAACCTGGCATGAAAAGATGAGCCCAGGCACTCAGGTTGCTCTCCTAGGGTTTGGCAGCCCCTATGGAGGCACGGGAAGTCCCCAGTGGGCCCTGGGTCGAGCAGCGGGAACTTCGGTGGCCTCGTGCTGACAAGGGTGCTGAGGGAGCTGGGAGGGGGTGAGAAGAGAAAGAAGAAAGGTCTCGAACTGTCCCAACAACACATAGCAGCCGCATGTTTCTATTTAATTTTATTCACATAACAGTGTTAATTAATCAATCAATTTATTTGTTTAAACTTAATTAACTTAAATGATATTAGAAATTAAAACTCAGTTGCTTTGTGTAGATAGCACAGTTCCCTCATTGCCTGTGCCTGTACTGGACAGCACTGGGCTAGGACACACACCAGGACAGGGGACAGGGCGTCTTAGTCCTGGGTTCCCGTCTCAACGTGCCTGAAGCTCAGCTATGACCCCCACCCCAATCCTATAAGACGGTTTGCAGCCTGACAATAGTCTGTCACTGCGCCACTCCCGTGACTGCTTTTTTCTTCAGCTAGAGTAGATTTTAGCTCTTAGTTTAGTTCTTTATAACATGACCAACTTATATGAATAGTAAAAATGTAGTAAGTATTGTAAATTATTGAGTGCTGGTGTGCATGAACACCATGCCTTACCATTCATTTCACATGTTTGTCCTGATTTAATCTTTTAGGAACCTAACAGTGTAGGTATTTTTGTCTTCACTTAACAGCCAGGGAACCCAGACACGCAGAGGTTAAACTAACTGTTTGAGGTCTCAGCCGAACTGCTGCATGAGTGGAATCTGTCATTCACCTTTCTGATGCACAGGAGCCGGCCTTCCTACCACGGAAGGGGGCTCTGAGAGCCGGACAGCTGAGGCTCCCCTGCAGGACACGGCTGGCAGGCGCTGGAAGTCAGAAACTGCCTTAGGGCAGCTGCTCTGGTCCCTGTCATCTCTCTGCCTCAGACTTTTACCCCCACTGATAACAGGAAGTTAGAGGCGCCAAGGCCATGGGCACAGGCTGACCTGCTGAGAAGCAGCACAGCGGGAGAAAACCGCGTGTCCTATGAGCTCTGGGACCTGCCAGCAAAATTCCCCGAGGCGAGAACTTGAGTTAGGGAGCCCACGTTGGGTGCTGAAGCCAAGTTTAGGGGGGAGTCAGCACATACTTCTCTGCTGAGCTCCACTTCCCATTTGGTCTGGCAGCTTGTTTTTAATGAAATGAGGCCAATCCAAGAATTCCCTGTCAACATGGCTCTTCTTCCTGGAACCACAAACTCAGCCCCCTGGGACCTGGCTCTGTCTCTGGGCAGACATCAAAAACAACTCCTGTGAGAAACTTTACCCATCTGCAGAGAGCTACCCATTTCCTCACCTTTCTTCCCCGGGAAGAAAGTAAGGGCACAGTCTGTGGGCGGCAGCCCCGGGATTCGCTGTTGGCCGAGAAGGCCCCAGGGCGGCCAGGGGCCGGTTCTCCCTTTCTTGTCTCTCCAAGGCCTCGTGGTTCCTTCCTGCCTGCTTCTCTCCGTTCCAGCACCGCTCCATGAGTAGGCCCAGCCCTCCCCTCCCTCATCGCCCTGCCACAGCCGCCTTCCTGCTGGGACTTCAGCAGGGGGTGCAAACGATGCTGCGGGCCCCATGACCCTGTTCAGGCCAGGGAGGACGCCTGACATGTACCATGGAAACTTGCGTGGCTCTGAAGCGCTCCTGCCGGGGACAGGAGCCGTCTATCGGCTGCTCCAGCTGGGGCTAGTGATGGCGTGAGGGCAGGAGGAAGATGGGGGCACATTTGGGGAAGGCAAATAATAGTGACTGGTGCTTGCGGGGCAGTTAAAGTGGACGTGCTGATAACTGGACGGATGGCCACGTGGGGCTGGCTGCCTGCAAGGTTCTCCCAGTAAAAGCTGAGGTAGAAGGGCTGTCCCCTGGGGCCTGGGACCACCTGGCTCCAGGTCACCCTCTCCAGGAAGGTTCCTGTGACTCCTGGCCTGCTGAAGCACGAATATGTGGTCTTCCAGGGTGTCCTCACGGCGTCCTGCACTTCCTCCTCTCTGAATGTAACCACCCAGGGTTGCCTCTGCTCTGCCCTAGCCTCCTGACCCCTTCTCCCAGCACACCGTGTGTACGCAGTGGAGGTTAACAAGTCCTTACTCAGGGAATACATGAATTTGAGCAGCTCCTTGAAAGGCTTGGGGGCAGCAGGTGAGGGGTGGTGGGACAATGACTGCTAAAAACGCGTGGAGGCTCTAATCCCAGGACAGCACGGAGGGGGGTGTGCACCTGCCGTGGGAATCCAGGCTCAGCCCTTACCGTCTCAGTGCCTGACAGGCCACTTAATCCATGTGTGTTGCAGTCCCTTCATTGATAATACGGGGTGATAACACCCCTCTAATGGTGTTCTGTAAGAAATAAATGGTTTAGTATAGTTAAGGCCCTTGAAGTCTGATACATAGTGAGGTCTCAATAAATGTCAGCTACAGAAACAGATAAACAAAAAAAGAGCCCTACAAGCGTCAGCTCTGACTGCTGCTGACTCCGTGGGCCACCTTGCTGGGCGCCTTCTGTGGCTCCAACCTGAGAGCCTTACTCTCCCAGGCACTCACACAGCTTCCTCTCCCCCGAAGCCTTCCTCTCTAGGCCCATCTCCAGGACCACACCCTTGCTCTGCTTGGTCTCATCACACCGTGCTTATCCTACGGTGCTGGGCATGGTTTTGGCACATTTCTCTGACTTTCCTTTGTGTCTGTGCTGAGACGTCGACCCCATGAAGACAGGTGCCTTGGTTCACTGGTCATACCCAGCGCCTGGTATTGGGTCTGCCCCAGAGTAGGTGCTAGAGAAGTAGCTGTGGAACAATGAATGAGTGGGTGGGTGGGTGGCCCCACTGGCCCCTGTGAGAGACTTTCATGTCCATTTGCACCAGCCTTCTGTCCTCAGACTCCCAGTCACACACCCTCCTAGGCAGCCCTTCGTTTGCCCAAACTAGTTCCCTGTACTCCCCTCTGCCCTCAACTGGCCCAGTTTGCTGAGAATGGCTGTGTCTCAGGAGGCAGTTCCCTGGCACAAGCAGTTTGGGATTTGCTGACTAGTCCAGAGAGATCAGCTGTCCTAGGGTCAGCTGTTAAGGGGACACAGGGAACAAGGCAGACACAGGCCAGGGGGAGAGACAGATGAATAGAGACACAGTCATTCTCATCAGAGCTGGGTCAGTCCCAGGGACTTTGGGACCACATGCCCACTCTTAGGGAAGGAGTCCCCCTAGACCCAGGGCCAGGCTCCATCGTGGAGTATCCCCCCGCACAGGAAGTGTGTATGGATGACACGCAAGTATTCAGTTGGAGTGATCCTGAGCCGAAAAGTACCTGGAGAACCAAGCTCTGTGAAACTCAAAGCTTTTATCAGCCAGAAGAGTTCAGATGCCCTATCACCAGCGAGACGTTTACAGGTCCCAGGCAATGGCAGGCAGTGTAATCGGCAGTGAGCGGAGAGCCTCCTCCCTGCTGGGGTGGGAACACGGCTCCAGATGCCGTGGGCCCAGACTGAGGGCTGGGGGAGGACGGGTCCAGCTGCAGGTCACACAGCTAAAGGCCTTTCTCTTTTCTTTTTTTCTTTTAATATCCCAGAAGACTCCTGCTGATTATTGTTCCTTGCTAGGACTTTAAAATAATTTTTAATTGTTTCTTGGCCTTTTGGCTAAGGTCAAGTGATTTTAAAATAATTGTCAGAAGTAGTGTTATGTGTTGAATTGCAACCCTACAAATTCATATGTTGAAGTCCCTCATTGTGTGACCTTGTTGGAGCCAGTGACTTTACATGTTAAAATGAGGCCATTAGGCTAGGTTCTAATCCAGTGTGACTGCTGCACTTGTAAAAAGAGGAGTTTTGAACGCAGACAGGAACAGAGGGAGAGGCGGCTTTTACCAGCCAAGGAGAGCAGCCAGGGATACGTAGAAACCTTCAGATTTTATTCGACCTAGGTGCAATATTCATTCAATGTTATATAATAAAAGAATTTTTAAGGAAAAAGGCAAATACAGGTATTTTTCAAATACCTGTTACCTAAATGACCACTCTGCCTCCTTGGGTCCTGGGTATCTCTGTGAGCTGCTTGCATAGACTGCTGGAGAACTCACCTCCCAGAAGAGTCACCTGCCACCCTGGCCTCTGTGGGACACACACCCAGCCAACACATCCTCTGCACAGCAGCCCAGCCGACGCTCTGCACAGTCAAGCGTGTGCTGTTCGCTTTGCTGAAACTGCAGCTCAATGCTCTGAATCAAAGGCAGGAGGCCTGGATTCAAATCCCCAAAGTTTTACTTGCTGACTGTGTAACCTTTTTTTTTTTTTTTTTTGCAGTTTTTGGCTGGGGCTGGATTTGAACCCACCACCTCTGGCATATGGGGCCGGCGCCCTACTCCTTTGAGCCACAGGCGCTGCCCCTGACTGTGTAACCTTGAAAAAGTTAGTTAGCCTCTGAACTTCGGTTCCCACCTCACAGGATGATGGTGAGAATTAAATAAGGTGATATACAATAAGTGCTCAGGAAATCAAAGCTCGGGTACATAACAGAAGTATGAACACCAGGGGTCAGCAGTTTCTGGGGTCACCTGACCCCAAGCCCTCAGCTGCCCTTGGCCGTGGTCAGCAGGTACCTCGTCTACCTCATGTCACTGGGTGGACTTCTACTTTAGGGAAAAATCACATCAAATGGAAATAACAAGAAATAAACAAAGAGTCTGTAGATTCAATCAGTAGTATTTGTTTTCAGCAAATCACAGATTCTACTTTCTCCCTCTGTCCTCTCCATGCCCACCCACTGCCCTTCCTCTTATAACTCTGGAAGTTGGTACAGACCCGTTGTCACAGTAAGAAAACCCAGTATGGCACCGTCCAAATGCACAGACTTGATAAGCCTTTTATCAAAGCGTATGTGGAGAAGTTTCTCTGAAATGCTGGCCCTGCAGCACTGAGCACGTGTTCGCAGAACAAATGCAACTCACTAAACATTTACTTAGTCATCCTAACATTAACAATAATAGTGTGGTGGACTCTTGCCATTTTCAGCTGACTAGTATCTGAGCCCAATTTCTCTTTTGGGAAATTCCCTCTTTTTGCAGGCCCCTTCTCCCTCTGTAGAAGCTGGAAGGAGCAAGCATCTTTTTAAGCATTCACTGGCAATCAGGGCTGTGGCCTGCACACCGGAACTTTAAATCTGGAGCAAGTGACACAAAGACACAGGGGTGGCCAAATGACTTGGGCGTCTGGTGGCAGATGCCTCCAGGGCCAGCACCAGGTCCTAACCAGACAGTTCTCACAGGCAGGATCCAGGCTGCCTGGTCAACCTTGGTTCCTGCTCATTTTCCACGCCTGGTTCACCAGCCTTCCTGTTAATTGTGTGAGCTATCCTATATCCTTCCAATAAATTCCTGTTCTCTTTAAGTTAAACAGAGTTGGTATCTATTTATTTGTAACCAAGAACCCTGACTGGAACTCAGAACTGCGAGTTATTGAAGAGCTCTAAGCCAGAACTACTCTAAGTTCCTACGGGGAGTATTGCACTTACCTTCTTAACAAGCCTGGAACCTGTTATTCACATCTGACGATGGGAAAATGAGGGCTGCTAAGGTTACCTGCTTACTTGAAGTCAACGGCTAGAAAAGAGGCTGAGTCAGGATTCGAACCCACACCCATCTGAGGGAGGCTCCTTCTCCTGGCCAGCTCCCCAAGTAGTTGTGGGTTAGTCTGCTAGTTATTCCAAGGGTTTTGTATCTTGCTTCATATAAGCCTCACAACTCCCTGAGGTTGAAATTTCTAATCCCTCTTTTCAAATGATGAAACTGAAATGATGAGACTCAGGGGGATTAAAAATGACTCGCACAGATATTTACCATAACTCATAAAACTGTGTCCCTTAATCCAACAATGCAGGTCTCGGCGTTTATCCCAGGGAAACAATCAGAGGCATGGCCAAAGATTGTTCACTGGACTGTAACTTATTACAGAGAAAAGTTAAATACCATTCTCACATTTAGTGATTGGGAAATGGTCAAATTAGGGCATAGCAGAGAATGGAATGTTATGTACTTATTAAAAATCAAGATGTAGAAGGAAATCAGTCATTTGAAAGGTGGTTTTGAAGGGCGAATAGGAGTTGATTAGGAAGAAAGGAAAACGACATGAAGTTCAGCACCACTGGCATAAAAATGGTGGGAAGGATGAGGCTGGGGAGGGAGGGAGAGGCTAGGGGATGATGACCCTTGCAAGCCTTTATCCTGGAAGGGTGGTGGCCAATGAAGGATTTTGAATGAGTGGGAGGTTGTGTCTGATTTTCAAGTTTGAAAGGCTCTCTGGCAGCAGGATGTAGGGTGCTTTGTTGGGGGGAGGGAAAGCCCAGACACACGATGGCAGCCAAGACATAGTGTACTGGGGTCCAGGGAGTGGACGAAGGTCTGAACCAGGAAGCTAAGAAGTCATCTTCTCCCGAGCTGCCCACCCATGAGCAATCTTGTCCTCTTCAAGCCTGCAGCAGGTGGCTGCCCGCCCTCGTAGTCCTGTGACCCTGGGCCTCACCTGTGTATTTGTTCTCCCTCCACTGCCAGGCCGGGAGCACTTTTTCCACTCTGCAACCCAGGTCTGAGGAGCTGGTGCACAGCTGACACCGCCTGGTCTGAGGGTCCTAGGGTTTAGGAAGAGGCAGACTGTGATCAGTTCATGAGGCGAGCCAGACCTCCAGGCCCTCTGCTCCTCCACTTCCCCATCTCTATCTGTTCTTAAACTATGCAAAGCAATGTCTTAACTGCCTTCTGCACTGTTTTGTGAATCAACAGCAGAGTTGAAGCCTTTTCTCTTGTATGTTTACCAACCAGAGCTTTAGGGATATAGCACATAATCAGGGGAGGAAAGACCAGCTGTTGGTAGCTGGATATTGTCTGCATGTCTGTCTGTTTCCCCTGCAATAGAAAGGCGGATGGTGGCTGGCAGTCTGGGGGTGGTTTCCAGGGGTGACTGTGCCAGCGCACGGAGGCAGCCATGAGCCCTTCTCGCCCCGTCCTCACTCTTCCACGCCTCGCCCTTTGCTGTTTTCTGCCGCACTTGCATGGGCACAGGCAGGGTGGTGCAGGTTAACTGGGGCCGAAGAGTTGTTATCACCTGTCATCGGTGCCAACAGCTTATGTAAAACGAGCCGATTCCAGCAAGCGCATGTCCCAGGCAGGGCCAGGCGCCTGGGAGCCGAGAGCTGCCAGGGGCCAAAAGAAAGCAGGGCGCCAGGGCCGTGTGGGGGCAAGGAGCAGCCTGGCAGGAAGGCCGAGCCTTGTGGGCAGAGGAGTAAGGCCAGAGAGGACCTCTAGTCCCCAACAGCACCTGTCCCCAGGGAGTAAATAATACTTTACCCCTGTGTCATATGCCTGCCTGTCGCCACACAGGCCTCCAGCTCATCCTCAGCATGCTCCCTGCACCAGCCTGCTGCTGTGTAAAGTGTGCTTAGGAAAAGAAACCAGCTCCCTGCTCAGCCCAGCGTCCCTTCCCAATGCCCACTTCACAGCTGCTGCCCGCTGGGAGGCTTGTGGGGTCACCTGCTCAATATATGGGTCTGGTCCCCAAATGTTGGGCAGGAGTGGTGCTGGGGGCCGAGGGCCTGAGCCTGCCCTGGGCTGTGGTCCCAGGAGGACAGGTGCTGGTGGTCACAGCCTGTCCCATTCCCCTCCTCTCCTCTCCCCCAGCTGCTCCCGCTTCTGTTTACAGTCTGACAATATTTGAAGTATTCTAGATATGGACGTCATGGCCCAGGACAGAGCTGCCAGGCCCGTTGTGCGTAAGGAGAATTAGCGAGTTTAAAGACAGGAAAGATTAATTGGTCTGTTTGGGAATGAACCAGTTTAGCAATGACTTCGTTTTGAAAGAACATCATTTGCAGGTTTAAGTAACAGTACAGTGGCTAAAACTCGGGTGCTGAGGGCAAACAGGACTGAGTTCCAATTCCAGCTCAGCTGCCTGCCTTGAGTAAAGTCCTCTGTCCCTGTTCACTGGGGACAACTCCCCCAGGTTTGCTGAGTGCTAGGAACTGCTCAGTTCTGGACACACCTGGGTAGCTACGACTCACAGTGCTTGTCACGTTGCTGGGCGCGGTGAGTGCTCCATGCTGAGTCTGCCACTTGGCAAGCTAGTCCTGTGCCCCACTAAGTGCCCGAAAGACTGGGCTGCTCCAGGGACCTGCTATGGGGTGCAAGAGACGAAGCCACAGATGTATCTGTCTCCATGCAGACCCATTTCAGAGCTCACTCTGTTAAGTAGCTGGTGGTACCTCTATTGTACTCCAGAGGGCAATAGGACTTGTCAAAGGTTAACAGCTGGAAAGGGAAGGCGTCCCTCTTGGATCCAGGTCTTTTCCAGGCCTAGGCTAGTCCACCTGCAGTTCACCTCTGCTAATGCTGACCCCTCTGACCACCTCCCTCAGCTCTGTCCCCTTCAGTTGGCAAACTCCCGCTGCCCTGTGGTCCCAGCTCCGGCGTCCCCTCACCACTCTGCGCTCTCTGTGCCCTTTCCGGGTCTCTGCGGCTGCATTTCCCTCTCCGTGATAATTTGCTAGTGGACTATGTCCTGGGAGCCTCTTGTCTCCCCCTCCCCCAGAGCCAGGCCTGGTCCCTGACACTGCCGGCTGCCTTGGCGATGCGGCAGGGCTGGACTGCGCGTGTCCAGGTGTGACATTGCCATCTCAGGCTTCATAGAAGAGCTGCTCTTACTCGAGTGCCTGTCACACGCCACGCATGGTTCTGAGCTGTGTTTCTCATTTGGTCCTCACCATGAACCCATGAGTTTTGATAAAAGACATGTCAGCAGATAAGACTCAGAGAGGGCTTTTTCTTTTGAGACCAAGTCTCAGTATATCGCCCTCGGTAAAGCACTGTGGCGTCACAGCTCACAGCAACCTCAAACTCCTGGGCTCAAGCGATTCTCTTGCTTCAGCCTCCTAGTAGCTGGGACTACAGGCGCCCACCACAATACCTGGCTATTTTTTTTTGGATGCAGTTGGCCCCAGCTGAGTTTGAACCCACCAGCCTTAGTGTAAGTGGCTGGTGCCATAACCGCTATGGGCACTGAGCGGAGACTCAGAGAGGTTAAACAAGCTGCTGGAAATCACACAGCCAGTGAGCAGCAGATGCAAACTCCGAGTCCAGCCACCGGCACCCAGCTTGGTTCCTTGCACGTAT
Source organism: Perodicticus potto (assembly GCA_963574655.1). Taxonomy (NCBI): domain Eukaryota; kingdom Metazoa; phylum Chordata; class Mammalia; order Primates; family Lorisidae; genus Perodicticus; species Perodicticus potto. The sequence continues at coordinate 17,377 of CAUYRH010006839.1, forward strand.
TAGGCGTTTGGGACCAGCTGTCAAGTTGCATGGCGGTAGGGGGCAGTGGCTGCAAGCTCTCTGCAGGGGTGCCGCCCCGGCCACAGGGTCATTTCCCCTGGGCTCTCACAGGCCAGCTGTTGTCAGTGATGTGTTTTCAGAAGCTGTGAATCCCATGGGCTGGCACGGAAAGCTCTTCCTAATTCCAGGGCTCATTTTCACACTCATGCCTTTCCTCCTGTCTTCCCAGGGCAAGGTGAGGTCTGAGAAAGCTGAGGGATGCAGCTGAATTGTCTTCAGCAAATTCTTCGCTGGTACAAGCTGGGGAGTTTCCAGACACTTTCCTATGACTGTTCCAGCTAAGAACAGGGGCTAAACTGCAATGACTCAGCCTGAAAATCGGGCCCACTGCGGTTCCCAGGAAGTGGAGCCGCTGTACACACGGCCTTCTTCAGCCGGGGCCTGACATGTGCAGACCCTCCCTGCGGAGCAGACCTGCCAAGTGGCACGGCCTTGGTCAGAGAGCTAGTGCGATCTGGTGCACTGGTGGCTCTCTCGACCATAACTTCTGATCCATTAGCAATCCTTGAAAACAGACCAGGGTCCTGACCTTGCACTTACTAGCCGTGGACCACAGCTGGTGACACAGCCTTCCTGAGGGTCAGGGCCTTCTCTGCAGAGTGAAGACAGCGCCTCCTGCAGGGGCCAATGTCTATACAGTGCCCTGAGCACCCAGTAGGTGCCCTGCAGGGGCCAGTGTCTGTAGGTAGGTTGAGCAGGTACTTGAGAGTGGCAGCCGCTATCACGTAGAGGGAGGGCTGGGAAAACGATGACTGGAGCTTGCACCATCTGGGGTGGGCGCACGTCTACCGGACCTCCCCGCCTGGTTGCTGTGACATCTGTGACTGCAACCAGGCTGAGCGGCACACACCACGTCACCCTGAACAGAGGCTTCCGAGCCCTGTTTTTCGCAGGCTGGTATCTGTAGGAAGAAATGGTTCACCCTGAGCCCATTGGGTCTGTAGCACGTGTGCGTTGCCTGGGCAAGCTGGAAGTCCACGACCCTGGGACGTGGTCTTAAGGAGACTTTTCCTCCAGAGGTCTGGCTGCTTTCTTGCCTCAAATTTCTTCTGGACACAGAACATTTCTCAGGAGGGCTGCAGTCTGCATTTCCCCTCTCCTTCCCTCCCACCCACCTTGGTATGGCCCAGCCAAAAGCAAAATGGAAAATTTGATTTGCGCTTAGGTGAAGAAAGATGTGTAATCTCAGATAATATCTTTTTATTTCTGACTTTGAAGTGTGTTGGAAAAAAGCCAAATGGACTAAAATTGACAATACATGGCCCTTTAAGTGTGGTTGTGACTTCTTGTCAAGTCAACAAGTGTCTATTAAACTGTAAGTGCTTGAAGACTAGACTTGAGAAGCTTTTCTGGAGAGAAAGGGCTGTGGAACTGATTTCACAGTGAAGAGATTAAAACGTGGAGAGGAATGACATTGCAAAGGTCACCAGCCAGCTGGGGAGAGGCAGAATTTAATCACAAGACTGCAGTTTGGCTTAAAATTCTCTCTCCTCCTCTTTCTAATGACCATGCCATGGTGTTGCTGGTGTGGCACAGGGTGGGAAAAGACCGCCAAGAATTAAGGGGAACACCTTCCACCTTTGGGGAGCTTTCAGGGTAGGATGTGACTGGCAGGCTGAAGGAGGCATGTGTGTCTCCATAACATGATGCTGGGGGCAGAGCCCAGGCTCTCACACCAGGCTGACCACATCTGGTCTGAGCTCAGATGTGCCCCACCATTCACCACCGTGGGACGGGGACAAGTTACCTAACCCTTTGATGCCCAGTTGCCTCCTCTATAAGACCAACCCTCAGGGTTGTGATAAAAGCACGTGTCACAGAGCCTGGCTCAGGATAGGTGTTCAATGAATAGTGACAAAAATAAACCCAAGTCACGTAGAAACACTGCCTCTCCTCATTCAGCTACCCTGGGGGTAGCCTGTCAATTGCAAGGTGGATTTATGGCTGTTTGTTTTTTTTTTTTCCTTCTGTTCCCATAAAAGCCTTCAAAGATAACTGGGAAAGACCATGAATAAATATTTGTTGAACAAAGGGCTAAATGGACTCATGACTCATGAAGCTAACACATGCAGAGCACTTACCCAGGCACTATTCTGTCCCGCTTGTGACTTGCATAACACGCGTTACAGCTGCCCCAGCTGGGCACCCCATCCTTCCCATTTTACAGATATAGACACTGAGGTTCTATACAGGTACTGTGTGACTTAGCCAAAAATGAGCCTAGGTAAGCTGGCTGCAGAGTTCGGGCCCCTAACCAGAAAACTGTCCTGAAAGAATGAACAGAGAGGCCAGGTGACCCCCTGTTTTACAGATATTGAAGCTGAGACTGATGGAGCATAACCAACCTGCCCAAGGTCACACAGTTGGTGGAATGAAGAAAGTGGCTATCATGTGGCAGGTTTCCACTTCCCCACCCCTTTAAGTCAGGTGCAGCTAGTTGGGATTTGCCTGGTCCAATAGAACAGGTGTGAAAGCTGCATGCTATATAGATGGAAGCTTGAAGAACAGGCCACATTTCCTAGAAACTTGTGTTAAAATGAAGTCTCTATCTGCCTGGGCCCCAGAGTGGCGAGAATGAGTGGTCTATCCGCCTGCCAGTGATAGTATTCGGCGAGAAGGAAACAAGTGTTATATTAAGCCTCTGGGGAGGGAGTCTGTTATCACAGACAGACTTCTGTCATCTCCTGAATGACACAGGTGGGGCTAAGAGAGTTTGGGTGATCAGCCGCCTCCTGCAGCTCACGTCACATGACCTAACCCAGCCGTCCCTGCACACACAGGTGCATGGCCCATCCGCCACTTCTCCTCCAGCTGCGTTAATCTGACTGAATGAGCCGGATCACTTATGGCTTGAAGGAAAGACAGCTGTCGAATTCTAGTTCCTGACAGCGAGCTGCAGACCAGTGCTTTTCAACCTTTTTTTATCTAACAACGCACTTAAACTGATAGTTAAACTTCTGTGGCACACTTAAATTATGTTGATACCAAAAAAAAAAGGAGTAAAAAAAAGAATATACTTACTGTACTTTGAACTTCTTTTGAAAATAATTTAATTAATGATCTTTAAAATTTTTCACAGCACACCTACGATCCTCTCAGGGCACACAAGTGCGCCCCGGCACATGGGTTGAACTTCACAGCTGTAGCTGGACAGACGTGGGCAGCATGGCTCCGCTGGTTTGATACATCAGACACCCTGTCCCCAAAGTGCCACCTGTATTGTTGTCTAACACATAAGACATTATACAAGAAGGGAGCTTGTCGTCAAGTGAGATGTAAGAGTTGAGATTATCAACAGTGCCCAAGCTAAAGATGTATAGACAAGTTTAATTAGCCAGTTTTGCATTTAACTGACTTTTTCCCAAGTCTGTAAAGAGTTTTTTAAATACTTAGATACATAATCTCATAGGCTTTTCATTTTCCCTTTGTCAGATACAGGAAACAAGGAACAGATGTCAAAATACTCAACTAACTTTCAAAAACAACTTTTTTATTGGTTAACTGAATCCAACTAGAATTTTTAAAAGCCACTTCTGTACATGGAAAGCATTTCTGATATTTTACTGATAAGAGATTGTACAAAAGGAAAATACCGTGATGTTAAATACTGACTTCCATGTACTGATTCTGTTTAGTCAAAGACGTATAGTAACTCCAAGAAGTTAACAGGGTTAGATGAACTTTATATTCACCTTTATATATTTGGCAGCCAATGGATTTTTTTTTATAGACTTTATATTCTTCTTTATATCTCTCAGTGTCTTTTTTTGAATTTTTACATATATTATTCTTATAATAAATGGAGTTATGATAAGTGATATTTTCGTTCCTGAGGTTATCAGGCAGGTCCCAAAGTTGAAGGTATATCTGGGCCCGGCTTTATTGTCCCAGGACCTTACCAAGTTAGGGCTGAGAAAGACCCCGGAGCCTGCCGGTACAACCTCTCCATCTTAAAGAGAATTGAGGCCCAGAGAAGGGACATGTTTGGTGGACACAGCTAGTGAGTGGCAAAGCCGAGCAAGGACTAGAACCCAGTCTGCACGATGCCAAAACTTTCCACTGACCCCTCCAATCTACAGCAGCCTGTAGGGTTCCACGGTTAGCAGGAAAGCACCAGACGCTCTTCTGAGGTTTATGTACATAGATACAACTTTTCTCCTGGTGTTCGGATACTATCTTCCACTTGCATAGCACTTCACAGTTCAAACATTTTTATTTTATTTATTTTTTTTCTGAGTCTGTGGTGCTTTATTAGGGAAAAATACTGAATCAGTCTCTTGCCTCATCAAAGCTGTAGTTATAGATTGTGGAATGACAAGTGAGGGGGTGTCAGTTAGACAGTATCAGGCAGTCGGTGACCCGTGCTTTGGTTTAATATTGCCCATTTGTGGCCAGTGCTTGTTCAGCTCCAGCTTCTGAATGATGCAAGAAAACGAATCTGTTCTGTTGTTGAACCATTGAACTAGATGGATGATGCTGAGTGTCTTTTCCAGGGATGAGATTCTTCATTGAGTCTGTAAAGTCCGAAGTTCTTATCTCTCACAAAATTAGTAACAATAGCAACCAAGTTTTGGATGGGGAGGGCTTGCCTATGGCAGCAGAAGGGTGGAATCACTCAACAGGGAGGCAGGTTGAATTTGTATTTCACTCCACTCCACAGTGATGGAGTGCACGTCACCTTGACCACTGTAAAGAATAAAATGGTCCCCACTGATGTGCAGCCTTTTAAAATCTCCATTTCCCATGAGCCAGGAAACTACATACGCAGAAGCTTCCATAAGAATAACAGGCAGTAATCACTGCAGCACAGGAGAACTTCAGTGAGGCTGCTGAGTTCAAGCATTTTTAAATGCATTATGTCATTTAAACCCATAACAGCCCTGTAGGCTATAAAGGACATTTAGCACTACGGCACAGTCCTCCTGTTTTCTTGGCCACCTCTTTCCACACTTGAATGCCCCTGACCTTTATATATTTATTGAGGGTGAAAGCCCCCGTGACATTAGCCATATCCTGGTGCCCCTATTTTCCTAACTGGGCAGTTTAGTGCAAGTGGCTTAACCTACCTGTGCAACAGATATAATAATGTAGGTTATTGAGATAATCAGAAGTGATAACATGGGCGAGGTGTCCGGTCCACCTTCATTTCCGTGCCGAGGCTTGCCAGGCCTTGTCACACAGGCCACTTGACCAATAACTTCTCATCATGCCCCTTCTGCTGTCTTTTATAAGGTCTTCTCTGGGTCACAGGCTGGTGCCTTGTGCCTTGCCAAACCCTGCCTTCCAATGTAGTGTCACCTCCTGCCCTGCCCTGACCCCTATAGCCTGTACATGTGTGTGTATAGAGTGGGCATGTGTGCACAGGAAGTATGTGTGTGTTTTTTTAAAGACTTCATCCCTTCTTTTTGCTCCATAAAAGAACAGATCAAGATCTGGAAGGTCTGTGCTTTTCTTCACAAGCTTCAAAAAACGAAGGTAAAGAAATGTGGACGTTAACTAGGAGCAAAAGCGAATGGGGAAGGGAAGGAAGGGTAGGGAGTGGCTGTGTGCATCACCTCGTCTAGCCCTCAAAACAGCCCCATTATGATCTCCCTGTCACAGTGCAGGAAAGCTAAGTGCCATGGCCAAGGCTGCAGAATTCTGAAGTTGGTGCTTTTCCTGCAAACCCCAGCTGCGTGCCCCTTACCAGGTGGCATGGGGTAGGCGCACGCTCTGACCACACTTCCTGCTGCTGCCACTTAACAGCTGTGTGAAACTTTGGATGAGTTAAACGTTAGGCCTCGTTAGGCCTCGTTAGGCCTCAGTTCCGCCTTCACTGAAATGGGAGTCATGAAAAGAGGTTGATCGCAGACATCAAGTGTTCTCTGCCCAGGAGAGCACTTAGCACGGTTCCTCGGGCAGAGCTGCCTTCCCATGAGCACTGGCACCAGTCACCTGCAGAGCCCCCGCCCGGAGGGAGCGGTGGGCCTGGCAGAACGTGGGGGCCCAGGAGGAGGCCACCTCCCCGCACTGCACGCCCGACTTCTCCATGGCCCTTTCCCAAGCTCGTGACGCAGCAGGTCCCCAGCTGCTACGTCAGGCCACCTAGATCCCCATCATTCTCACAGGTGATTTCCAACCAGGTGGAGTGTGGATGACAGGAAGTACATCTCGTAGAGTGGGAACCAGTGAACATGAAACTCTGCCACACGCCACATCTACTCAGTTTCTCCTTTGGGGTTTCCACAGCTGGGTTTTTACTTGTTTTCTACGGCAGTGGTGGCAGCTTCCGCTTTATTTTCATCTCTCAGAGTTTCCAGGGTGGTTAGAGGCTTGCCCAGGATCACGGAGCTTGAATGGAGGAGCTGGGATTGGAACCGTCTGATTCCACACCTGCTGGCTTCACCGCTGCCTGCAGGGCCTTGCCCTCCCTATGGAACATGACCTGCGGACAGGCGTCACCTCCTGGCCTCCTTCCGGCCTCAGCCAGCAAGAGGTTTGTTGGGTGACAACATAAATGTTTTCATTTAATCTCTTCTCTGCAGAGGTGATTAACTCTGGGTTGTAGTGAACCCATTGGTTCATTCATTCATTCGCGTCTTCATCAGCTATGTGCTGAAGCCCTGGCCCGCACCGGGCACTCCCCCAAGTGCTAGGGGCAGAAAAGGGGTCAAACAGGCTGAAACGCTATGTCTGTAGAGCTCTGCTATGCCAGGGTTTGGGGTTCTGGGCCGACAGCCTCAAAGCACTTGGGTCCTGCCTAGGCCAACATTAGCCTCCATCACATTGGCTATAAACACAGAGGACAAGATGACCGGCAAGGAGCACCGCAGACCGGGGCAGTGATGGCAGCACGCTCCAGGTGCTGAGTTCAGGGGCCCTTCTGTAATGACCTCTTGTGTCTTTCCCAAGGGAACGTGAGTCTCTCTCTCTCTCTCTCTCTCTCTCTCTCTCTCTCTCTCTGCAGCAGTGGGGAGCCGCTCTCACTTCCTGATGGATTTTGCGTGACCAGCTAGGGGCACAACTCAGGACCCTTCATCACACTGTGGGAAAGAGGAGCGGCCAGGCCCCTGACACCTGAGGAGCTGACCCCAGCAGGTGAAACGCAGTACACCCGCCCTCCCGCGGCCGGCCGCCTCTCTGGCTCCACCGTCTGGCCCTTGCCTTGGTACTGCTCTATTTTTTTTTTTTTTTTCAGTAGAAGTTTTGCTGCTTTATGGAGAAACTAAAGACAAGCACACCAAATCAATTTCTTGAGGGGAAAAATTAAAATGCACAGTAAAAAGAAAGGTTATCTTTCTGAACTGAGCTAGTACATAGCATATCCCAGAGAATATGTTCCTATAATTTAAAAATTCTACCACTTCCTACTTTGCCTTCTGATACCAAATGACCTATCATTTTTGCAATCTGTGGTGTCAAGGTCCACAGGACAAGCTAGGAAATCTTTCAACCATGAGATGAATTCTGTGCAGAGTTATTTTGTTCCTGAATCAGTGTTCCTCAGCTAAGAGGCAGCCCCAGTAGGAGGGCACTGGCCTCTTCCTTGGTGGGTGGGCTTCGTCCAGATTGGAGCACAGACACCCGGGTGACTCTGGTGCACGAAGCAGCCCAGAACAGTCATCTCTGGCCAGACTTCTGCTACCTTCCCAGCCAGGATTGAAAATGCGTCATTTGGTGGAACCAGCATCCCCCCCAGCACCTGCTCAGTTCCAGGCTCGGGTCTGGGCCAGCCTGGAGGTCATCAGGGGCTCCTGCCCCACACGTGGATAGCAGGCTGTAGGCCCACAGAAGCCATTCTGCAGGATGAATCTGGCAGACCCCAGGACAATGACACTGTTCAGTGTGTCCCCAACCAACCATTTTACCTCCAAGCTAAGCTCAGAACCAAGTGTCTAGTTCCAGTACCACAGTCAACCGTGAGCAACAGGAACTCCTGTTTTCTTCCTACTTGCAAGGTGCGTATTCCAGAGACTGAGAAGTCCGAGACGGGAAGGGCTGTCCCCTGGAGGGTCCACTCTGCAGTTTGCCCGTGTATGTGCCAACACCAGCCCTACCTGGCAGTTCCCATGCCCCGGATGATTTTAGTGTAGTCACTTTTTCTGCCGGTGTGCAGAAAAGACTTCTGACACTACAAAACATTATTTCTGTGTTCCCCATCTGAAAGTGAAGTTCATAAATGGCATGAGTTTTACAGTTGCAGAATAGGGTTGAAATTTTAGCCCTATTGTGTGACCTTGAATAAGTTACTTAACCTCTCTGTGCCTCCACGTCCTTATCTGTAAAGTCGGGATGAACATGCCATCTTCAAAGGGTATTTTGGGAGGATTGAGAGGCAAAGCAGGAGGCCTGGCATGGGGAGAGCTCTGTCTGCAGCAGCAGGAACTCTAGTTATCCCCACCACAACTCTGAGGCATCTGCCCACTTTCCAGATGAAGAAATTGGAGCTTGGAGATGCACAGTGACTGGTCCACGCGCATGGCAGAGCTAGGTGGGTTCAGGCTCAAGTTGTCCAGACACTGTGTCCAGGGCTCTTTCTCATGCTATGTACAAACTCCCCCTCTTCTCCCTGCCCCAAGGTGGCGGACACTTGGCTGAAGCTGATACCACGTTGCTAAAGAAGCATCCATGGTCACAGGAGCCAGAACACAGACTGGAGGTCCACCAGGCAGGTGTGAGCCAGACACCCAGAGCTGGGGGACTGAGGACCCACAAACACAGATGGGAAAATGCAACCCTTGTCCTGGGCAGGGAGGGCCAGAGGGGCGTGTGACAGTAAGGCCCTCAGCATCAAAGGACAAAAGGCCTAAGAAGCAGTGGTGGAGGCTGACACAGTGACACCAGAGGCCAGGCTAGGAGGCGTGTGAAGTCACTCAGATGCTGGCAGAAATGGGGTGGGGAAAATCCAACTGAGACAATCCAAGATTCATACCTGTATTCCTAGCCCTTTGGAAGGTTGAGGCAGGAGGATCATTTGAGACCAACCTGGGCAACACAGCAAGCCTCTATCTCTAAAAACAAAACAAAACAAAAACCCTTCCTTTCACATGCCTTCAAATGACCACAAAAGTATCCTTCCTTTCTTGAGCAAACTCCTTACTCCTTTGCCTCATCTGTCCTCAAGTTCAGAATCAAATGAAGTTGAGTGAGAGAGAGATGACGCGACCCGGGATGCTGTGGCTGCCCATGCGGTGTCCACATGCCGGTCCTGTAAAAGTGACCAGAATTTCTGCAACGTGAGTCATGGGATCTTAGACTGAAAGGTCATCAGCTCCAGTTTCCCTCCAGGGCACGAAGTGTCCCTTGCGAAGTGGTCAGTCAGGCTCTGCGTGGACCCCTCTGTGATGGGAACTCCCTACCTCTCAGGGAGACCCCTTGAATATGTGGATAGGTCTGGATTTTAGGAGGTGTTTTCTTATTATGTTTGTCAGGATTCTTTCAGTTGTCAGTGACAAGAAAAGCTCAACTGAAACTGTCTTTAGCAAAAAATAAATTAACAGAAAAGGAATACACTGTGCAATGGATCCTGACCACCTCGGCCACCTAGGTTTCCAGTACAGGACTATCCCTTCTGCCGGAGGTGGCCAGCAGACAGCCTTCACTGTCAGCCCCTCCAGGACAGGACTATGCCCACTGCTGGAGGCGGCCTGTAGACAGCCTTCACTGTCAACCTCTTCCTGACCTCTGTGCAGCAGCCCTTCCAGGGGCAAACCACAGCCACTGAATGATCCGTGCTAGAGTATGAACTCGAAGGCTCCGCCAGGCAGCCTGGCTCCAGGGCCCCTCTGTGCCTGGCTGAGGCCGACTTCAGGCCTGTATTAGGCTCGAGTCCACCCACTGCATTTTCTATTCCCTGCTCCGCCCGTCCTCAAGTGTTGATCCCCAGGACATTCCCCAGTAAGTATCCTGCGCCTAAACCCCATCTCAGAGTCTCCTTTTCTGGGACATAAGCCTGCAACCTGTGGGCACAGGCGAGGGTGTTGGGGCACAGTTCAGCCCTTCCTGGGTTCTGTCACTCTGTGCTGACCCTCTCTAGCTGGTCCCAGCAACCACAGTGTCCCTGCATCCCTAAATCTGGAGGGGTGGGAACTTTTTACTATCAGTTTCAAGAAAGTTTATGACTCACTTTTGATTGAACTAATTTGGGTCACAAGCTGATTCTCGAACTAATTGTTGTGGCCAAAGAGAATGACATATGCTGATTAGCTTAGGCCAGAGTCTTGAGATGGAGAACGCAGACCACAGGGCCAGAAGGTAGGGGGCTACTCCCGGGCCACACTCGGGCTCTGAGAACGGAAGGAGGGAAAGCAGACTCCAAGTGGGCACCCCATGGGATCCACCACAACTAGGCCTCAGGGAACCTGCTCTCCTTCCTCTCTGTCTCCACCCGTGGAGCCACGTGGAACAAAGTTGGAGCACTCTTTCATAGGACAGCACTCCCAAGAATTGGGGGACCTGCCTCCGGCCCCCTTTAGTTGCTGTCTCCGGCCCTGCTCTCCCATCTTGTTTGTATGGCACTGCTGGGCCCTCTGCCTCTCAGGGCATTTCTTCTAAACCAACCCACTTATCGCCTTTGGTCTCCAAGTCGCTGCTCAGAATGGAAGCTGCTGTTCTTAGAAGAGTATGAGGTCATCACTTCCTCTTTCTTGGTATTCTGATTTATGAAGTCCAAAACCAAGGCGATGAGTCTTCCTCGGGAGACACCACCGTGGACCATAACAACCTTCCTATTTGCTAAACGTCCTGTGGTGCTCTTCCAAGTGGCAGTGCCGTCACATGGTGCCCCATCCCACAGTTGCACACTTACATTTTTAAACAACGCCGTGTATAGTACATCCCGGCTCTATGCATGCACAGATCAGATGTGGGCATCATCATACTTCGGCTCTGTGTGTGGGTCTATAAAATGGCACGTGTGAGAAAGGTGACTGAATCAGAGTTCCTGGGTCCTACACTTATGAGATTTTTTTTTAGGGACAGAGTCTCACTTTGTCGCCCTCGGTAGAGTGCTGTGGCATTACAGCTCACAGCAACCTCCAGCTCTTGGCCTTAGGCGATTCTCCTGCCTCAGCCTCCCGAGTAGCTGGGGTAACAGGCACCTGCCACAATGCTCAGCTATTTTTTTGTGGCAGTTTGGCCGGGGCCGGGCTTGAACCTGCCACCCTCGGTATATGAGGCAGGTGCCCTACCCACTGAGCCACAGGCGCCGCCCACACTCATGAGTTTTGTGTTCTGACCTTTGACAGGTCACTTGCCTGCTCACTGTCCATGTCATCATATCTAAAACATGTTAATAATCTGTACTTCACATGAGTTGTACACATCAAAATAATACAAAACCCAAAATGCTAGTCATGATGTGGACTTCACGGCCTGTCAATGGGCTGCAAGTCCATCTCAGAAACCTTGGTCTGAGAGAGGAGGCAAGGGTGAGGCCCATCTCCTGGGTGCCCCAGGAGGCCGGGCAGCCAGCACTGGCGCCACCAAGGCTGGGAGAGAGAAGCCTCGAAGGGACAGAGGGCAACCAATAAGGGACTGGCCTGATGCTGTAAGCAAACTCCTGGGCTCTTGCCCCTGCCCAGAGGGAGGGGGAGCATTTCCTGCCTAAGATATCAGGATGGTGGAAGGTTATTGAACTATATGCTTACAAGATAAAACCTGAAAATAGCCTTGTAATAAAAACATGTAGATACAAATAGACTGTGCGTGTGTGTCTTGAAACTCATAAGAAAGACAAAGTTATGGCCATGATATGTGACGGACAGGATGAAGTTCAGGGATATTCTCTTACACTCCTTTAGGGAGTTGTAAATTGGGCACAGTTTATTTAATTGCTTACACTTAACTTCTAATCTCTGTGGAAATGAAACTACTTAAACTACAAAGGTGATAAAGCGTTGAGAGGCAGAGACAGGTGTGGCCCCTGGCTCCGGAGACGCCCCTTCTGCCAAGTGACCACCTCCGCATCCAGCCCCCACCCACCCCATGCCTGCTGCGCACAGGCCAGGCCTGGGGCCACAGCTCCACGTGCAGACTGGGCAGGACCATGGCAGCGCCTCTGCCGCAGCGCAGCCTTAAGGGCTCAGCCGTCTTGCAGTGCACTGTGTCACACTGCACTTTCTGGCACGCCAATAACTGGGCCTCTGACCTGACCTGCTTCCCAGTTCTGGCCCCTCCCTCATGCCGGCACCTGCCCCTGGCGCCTCACACCCTTTGGCATGGCCTTTCAGCAAAGGCTTCCCTTTCCTGCTTAGCTGGGCCTCTTTCCACACACCTGCAACCGAGTGGTTATGACGAAGACCCTTAGAAGCCAGGTGTCCTGAGGGGACAAAGTCTGAGGAGGATCCCAAGAGGGCACAGGACAGGCTTTCTGTCAGGGGAAGGAAGGCCAGGGTGGGGACGAGGCCAGCAGCAGGTCTGCACAGAGACAGAGGAGGCAGCCAGCATGTTCTGGGCATCCGCTGGGCCCAGGAAGTTGGGGGACGTACAGTGATGGGTTGAGCCAAAGAAAGGAGCCAAAACAAAGCCCTCCCTACCTCCAAGTTAAGCTGCAGCCGCCCTGGCCTTTCTGCTGCTCCAGCACAGCGGACTCCTTCCTGCTGGGTGGGGCTGCCCCCTACACACACACACACACACACACACACACACACACACACACACAGTCCCTCCCCTCTGCTTCTTATTCCTCCTTAAAGTCGGCTTCCAGGTCCCTGGCTCAGGGAGGCCTCCCTGGACCCTGAGGCCAAGTTAAATCCCATCTCCTGCCACCTGTTCTTCCGTCAGCAGCCCCTGTGTAACCAGGATTGCTACGCTGGACCTGCCTTTATTTGTTTCAGGTGTCTCTTCTCCCCAGGCTGTATGGCCGTGGGGGCAGCAATCTCCTCCAGCTTGGCTTCTGTGCCTGGAGCCCTTCACCGCTTCATGACGTGAGCCAGTTTGCTTCCAGCTCATCCCCCAGAAAGTGGGCTCTGAGACCGGGAAGAGGATTCTGGGCATTTGTCAGGGACCTATAATTACGGAAGGGAAGGGACGCAGAGCTGCAGAGACACAGGCCTGAAGACAGCCACATCCAGGGGGGCCCTGGACTAGAATGGCCTTCCAGAGCTATTAGGTGGAGTGGAGATGACCAGGCATTGAGCATTGGTTGACTAGGGTGTGACCTGGGCAAGGTGACTCAGCCACAGAGCAGTGCCCGTCTGCTGTGTGATGAAGCTGAGTTAGCTGTGGAAAGCCTTTCTTTGGCCATGCCATTGTTGCCATGGTTACAGTAGTGTCGGGAGAAGCCCTTAGTGAAAGTTTGCTTCTTTGTCCATCATCTGACCACTTGTCTTGCGAACATTCACTGGCTGCCTTCGAGTTTCCAGGCACCTCCACAGCTCAGGAAGGGCCTGCTCATCACAGCACAGCTGGAGGAAGCAGGTGGGGTGGGCGGGGCAGAGCAGTGAAAAGAGGGCATAAATGGGGCCCAGAACAAACCACACTGCGAGGAAAGGAGCGAGCCACTGAGGGTGCCAACCACAGAGTGCTCTGTGTCCCCAAGGAGCCACGGGTGTCACTGCCTCATTTTGCTGAAGAGGAAAACGAGCCTCAGAAAGTTGACATGGCCTACTCAGAGTCACATAGCTCCAAGTGGTGTCAGACACAAGCCCAGCTCTTGCTGAGCCCAGGGCTTATTGCTCAATATTTTGCCTGAAGACCTTGGCTCAGCCTTGCTGACAAGCTGTGAGCCTGGACACAGAGGTGTCAGCTGCAAGTGGCTGCCAGGGAGGGAGCACCAGGGCAGCCAGGTGCTGTGAGCCTGGACACAGAGGTGTCAGCTGCAAGTGGTGGCCCGGGAGAGAGCACCAGGGCAGCCAGGTGCTGTGAACCTGGACCCAGAGGCGTCAGCTGCAAGTGGTGGCCCGGGAGAGAGCACCAAGGCAGCCAGGTGCTGTGAACCTGGACACAGAGGTGTCAGCTGCAAGTGGCTGCCAGGGAGAGAGCACCAGGGCGGCAAGGTGCTCAGCAGACTGGTGCTCTGGGTCTGCTCCCCCCATGTGACCCCCAGTCTGCTCGCCTGAGCTGGCCCAAGTCCAGGCTGCTCTCCTTGCTGGGTGCATCAGCTCAGCCTTCCTGACCTGGCCGTTCTCGCTGCGACTGACCTGGCCACAGCGGCCCTGCCGGAGGGCCCATCACCCTTTCTCTGACACCAGCCTGCTCTGAGACGAATGCTGTCCTTGAGCATAATAGGGTGAGTGTGCTCACTTCTAGGAGTATCCCGACCATCAACTGTGTCCTTCTGTGGAAACGTGAACTAAAGGTCTACCCTGCTGATGGTGAGATTTATCTGGGCAGGATCAAAACCCAACTCAGTTTTGATTCCCAGGGAGGCTGATTTGTAGCATCTGTTGTTTTCTGTAATGTGAACCCCTGCCCATGGCTGATTTTAAGCTATCGGTGTGAGGCCCTGAGCTCTCGAGGTGGGGAGAGATATAGGGTGCACCCCCCATGCAGCATTTCCACAGAATAGATACAATGTGGGGGTTGCCTTAGTTCCTGCTGCTACAACAGCACCCCACAGACTGGGAGGCTTGTAAACAGCAGAGATTTGTTCCTCACAGTTCCGGACTCTTGAAGTCCAAGATCAGGGCATAGCAGGGTCAAGTTCTAGTGAGGGCCTGTTCCAGGCCACAGACTGCTGGTTTCTCCTCCTATGAACACACAGTGGAAAGGGAACCAGGGAGCTTAGCTCACAGCAACCTCAAACTCCTGGCTCCTAGAAATCCTCCTGCCTCAGCCTCCCAAGTAGCTGGGACTGCAGGCGCCCACCACCACACCCAGCTGGTTTTTCTATTTTCAGTAGAAAAACTATGTTCTATGTTTTCTATATTCAGTGCTCTCTCCCTGGCCACCACTTGCAGCTGACGGCTTCTGTGTCCAGGGGTCTCGCTCTTACTCAGGCTGGTCTCGAACTCCTGAGCTCAAGAAATCCCCTTTCCTAGGCCTCCCAGATGGCTAGGATTACAGATGTGAGCCACCACACCCGGCCTCCAGTCTGTATAAACTTCATAATCACAGATAACAGAAATACATAATAAATTAATTAGAAAGCAGAGAAAAAGTTGTTTGATTCCTAGTCCTTTGCGCATTACCTGACTAGAGCAAACGCTCGGGGTGTAGTCTGTGAAAAGTAAGACTGATCAATGGACAAGCGATGGGCAAAGCTAGTCATTCAAGACTAGAAAGACACCATCGGAGCTTACTGGTCTGTCCTTCCAGTCAGAGAGCTCCAGACTTAGGGCGTCTCTTGAACATTTAACAAATACATGTTGAACATTTGTTTAATACCAGGCCTTGTGCTGGGTGCTGGGAAAGACACCGCTCCGGACCTCATGGCGCTCACACGCTAGCGGAGGGAACATCAAGCAGACGGACAGCCACTGGTCCGCGTGCGGGGACAAGGTGCCACGCCAGTGTGCAGTGTGTGCGGATCTGGTCTCAGGGATCTGGCGGCGGAAGGCTCGCCGGTACAAGGGACCTCTGAGCCGGAACCTGAAGGATGAAGGGGATTGGGCAGACAAACAGGAAACAACCACCACAACAGGAAGACGCGCCCTCTGTCTAGCAGTCTATGGAACCAGGGAAGTCCTGTGTGGTGAGAGCACAGGTGGACGAGAAAAGGGCAGGGTGACGCCGGGTGATGCTGGGTGACATCAGGTGACACTGGTGATGCTGAACACTGGGTGATGCCAGGTGACGCTGACTGATGCTGGGTGATTCTGGGTAACATCAGGTGACAATGGTGATGCTCAACACTGGGTGATGCCAGGTGATGCCGGGTGATGCTGGGTGATTCTGGGTGACATCAGGTGACACTGGTGATGCTGAACACTGGGTGCTGTCAGGTGACGCCAGGTGATGCTGGGTGATTCTGGGTGACATCAGGTGACACTGGGTGATGTTGGGTGAGGCTACTAAGGAGTGTATGCTTAGGTCATGCAGGGCACTGTGAGCTGTGACAAGGAATTTGAATTTTTTTTTTTTGAGACAGAGCCTCAAGCCCACACCCTGGATAGAGTGCCGTGGCATCACAGCTCACAGCAACCTCCAACTCCTGGGCTCAAGTGAGTCTCTTGCCTCCGCCTCCCAAGTAGCTGGGACTACAGGCACCCGCCACAATGCCCGGCCATTTTTTGGTTGCAGCCACCATTGTTGTTTGGCGGGTCCGGGCTGGATTCGAACCTGCAAGCTCAGGTATATGTGGCTGGCGCCCTAGCCCATTGAGCCACAGGAGCCGAGCCAGGAATCTGAATTTTTTAATAAAAGAAGTGGGATACCATTAAGCAGGAAAGTGACGTAATCAGATTTGAGTTTTTACAAACTCCTCTTTGGCCGCTGTGTGTCTCACCACCTGCCTACAGCTGCCTCCTCTAGTTAGCACACTTGGCCTTGTGGTATCCTGGTGTCTGTGTCACACCCACGCTCACTGAGGTGATACGGTAAAGTAGGCTTCAGAATACAGGGAAAGTCATCCTCGGAAGGCCTCTCCCAGGGCCTGGCTCTGGCTTGGAGGGGCCAACTTGGGAATTATTCCAGCAAAACCAGTTGTCAGGCTTGCTCAGCTGGGACATGTAAACCCAGCTGTTCACATTAAGGGTCAAGGACCAGAGCGTCCTGGTGACATTCCCTGGTGGCTGGTTGACGTGGGTGTTGCAGAGACTGAACAGAGCAAGCCTCGTGTTAAGATTCCCACCTAAATGTGGGAGTGGGGAGCCTGTCAGAGGGCTCTGTGGAGTCCAGGCAGGAGGTGGGGGTGTCCAGGGCAGGGTGCTGGTAATGGACATGGAGGACAGTGGGCAGAAGGGACAGCTGAGGAGGAGGTCAGTTTGGACTGGTGGGGCCTGGTGCTTCCCAATCATGCAGTGGGAACGGTGCAGGGGAGGTGAAAGACACACATTCCCCGAGTGTCTGGGTGGCAGGGGTGTCATCCTCTGGGTGGACACACTGCTTTGGGCTCAGAAGACAGAGCCGAATGTAGGCTTGTCTTCAGACAGGCGGCACCGAGAGCCAGGGAGGGGATGAGGTCACTTAGGCAGAGGCTGGAGCAGAGAGGAAATTAAACCCGACAGGATCCAGAGTCTATTTATTTATTTATTGTTCTGAGACAGGGTTTCACTTGCTCGCCCAGCTAGAGTGCAATGGTGTCAGCCTAACTCACCGCAGTCTCCGGCTCCTGGGTGAAAGCGTTCCTCCTGCCTCGGCCTCCCCAGTAGCTGGACTACAGGCGCACCACTGTGCCCAGCGAACTTTTCTATTGTTTGTATAGATGGTATCTTTCTCTTGTTTAGGCTGGCTCGACTTCCTGGTCTCAAGTGATCCTCCCACCTTGGCTTCCAAAAGCACTAGGATCACAGGCAGGAGCCACCGTGCCTGGCCATCATTTGTCAGTTCAATAGCACAAACCCAAGAGGGAGCCAGACTGTGCAGTGGGCTGACAGGTGTACCCAGAGCGTGACTCAGGGACCTTCCCTGCAAGCTCCCTGATGAACTGTGTGGTCCACTGAAACTGCCGTAAGATCTGCTGTGCCATACACACGGCAGTCTCCAGGAAGCACATTGGAGAATCTTCACATATACATGTGTGTATATAAATACACGTACACATGCGTATACATGCACATATCTGTTTTATACCTATGTGGATTTGTAGATGTATACAAATAATTTCTGTAAATGAGGAAACATTAGCAGGAGTGAAGTTCTACATCCTAAGTCTGCCCTGTAATTAATCCTCCTTTGTACAATGTGTCACCAACAGGGTGTGTGTATGTGTGTATATGTGTATGTGTGGTGTGTGTGTGCATATGTGTATATGTGTGTACATGTGTACATGTGTATATGTGCATGTGTGGGTTTGTGTGTACATGTGTATGTGTGGTGTGTATATATGTATATGTGTATGTGTGGTGTGTGTGTACATATGTGTGCATGTGTGCATATGTGTATGTGTTTGTACATGTGTACATGTGTATGTGTGCATGTGTGGGTATGTGTGTACATGTGTTTGTATATGTGTCTGTGTGTGGTGTGTGTATATGTGGCATGTATATGTGTGTGTTGTGGTGTGTATGTGTATGCACACACACACCCAAAGAAGGAAAGAGTATATCAGCAATAACACAGGGGTGGCCAATTCTCTTTTTTGCTCTGAGGAAGGCAGCACCTGGCTCAGTTCCTGTTGCACTGACCAGGAAGGAGCAAGGCTTTCTGAAGAAGGAGCCATCTGGGACTTTCTGACAACGGCCCCTGGCAAACTCACGCTCCCACCAGCGTGTTAGTGACTTCTTTTGTTGAGGTCTGTTAGCCCCACTAAGCCATAAGCCCTTCGAACGCAGAGGCAGCCTTATTCCCCTGCACTTCATCTAACAAGCCGTGTTTGTTGAATGAATCAGTGACTGCAGTGCTCCCAGGTCCTGAGTGTACTCTCAGACCTAGTGCCTGGGGTTGGGGGATGTGCCTGGGCTCACCTAGAAGGTGGCCTGGGTTCCTGTAACTCGGGAGTAGGGTGGGACAGCACTCCGGGTGGAGGGACAGCTTAAGGAGAGGCAGGAAAAGCAGCATGGCCCTTCAGAAACAAGGTCCCTGGGGCATCGGGTATGTCTGGGAAGGTAGTGAAGACAATGGACAAGCAGGTTGGGTGGAATCGTCTCTCAGAGGGTCTGCAGTTCCAGATGAAGTGATGTGGACTCCGCCTGTAGGGACGGGGAGTGGGAGACATCTGCTGGGTTCTGACTGGGGTGCAGCGTGAGCAAAGGCAGCTTTGGGAGAGCTAGTGGTGACAAAGTGGAGAGAACGTGGACGTGGAAGAGACGGAACGCTGTGACACGTGGACCAGGCTGGGCCAGAGTTTAAAATAGTGGTGTTAATGGACATCATAATAAATTTTGAAGCTTAAGTCAATTGCAAATTGACATGCATTACAGAAGCTTGTTTTTATAAATATAAACATGCATATGGATATCTGTCTGCAGAGAAAAAGTCTGTAAGAAAACACCCAGATATAAAGGGGCTATGTGTGGTTGACAGGATCATGAATGACTTTTACTTTTTTATTTAATTTCATGTATTGTATATTATTTTCTACAATGAACATTTTCTTGTGTTAAAAAAGAGGAGGGGCAGGAGGAAGTGGGAGGCAGAATCTGCCTTTATATCAGAAAGCACTTCAGAGTATGTTTCTAAATGATGGAATTATGTGCCCGGGGTTGGGTTGTGGCTCTCCCTCATTGACTGGCCCAGACTCGGGGTCATGGCGACCTGAGCATGAGAGGCAGCCACCAGAACGGGAAGACACGGTCTCTTCCCTCCCGGTTGCCGAGCACAGCCCACATGCCACGTGAGGACTCAGGATCTGGCCCAGGAGAATACCAACAGCTGTGAATCTGGCCTTACAACCGGACCACTCCAGGCTGAGAACATTTTATCAGCAGAAGAGTTCTCAGGGTTACTGAGAACAACTACGCCACTTAACAGCAGCGAAAAATGGCACTGTGAGCGTTAAAAGCCTCTGGAACGTCGAGAGCGAATCGCCGCCCTCCTCTGACTCTTACTCGCCCCCAGAAAGTGATTTCTGCAGCTCTGCTGGTGTGCCAGGCAGCAGTGACCATAAAAGGGCCGGCGGGTCAGGCTGTGATGATCCCGTTTCCTGGAGGATAAACGTTATGCTTGCTTCTTTCTTCATCCTTCCTGCTTGGCTCTTTCTGGCTTCTGGAATGTGCCCTCCAAAACAGCTGAGATCTGTACAGGCCCAGAGTTTGACATTCCAGGGCTTTCACCGTCTGCAGTCCCATTCTTCTACCCCCACCCGCTTGTCCATTATCCTTCTCTGGCAGGTGCAGCCCCAGCCCTTAGAAAATTCTCACTAGACGAGGGTTGACAAGTGGCTTCACATGGGCTGTGTCCCTGTGCTTCCCACTTTGTGCCTTGCTTATTCCTACGGGTCTCGCTTTGTCAGCTCAACACTCACTTTCTCTGAGAAGCTTCCCGAGAGTAGCCAGGTGCCCCTGTTAAGTATTTATTCTCTTGATACACCATACTGCCCCTTGGAGCGTTTACCTCCCTTGCAATTATGTAAATGCTTGACGCGTCTCTCCTGTTAGTTATAAACTCATGGAGGACCAGGCTGGTCTTGCTCCCTGCTCTCTCTAGTTCTTAGCCCAGAACCCGCACCAGGGGAGTCACCCAGTGAGTGGTTGTTGAGTGACTGACTGAGGGAACGCATTCTCATATAGTTCAGTGAGCACTGAGGCCTGCTGCGGTAGGAACAATCACAGACAACCAGATCAGGGCAGGTAACAGGAGCCACGCTGAGTCCCAGGCACATCCCCCCGGCCAGGCGCTGCGTCTGAGAGTACACTAAGGACCTGGGGAGCACTGCAGTCACCGATTCATTCAACAAACACTTAGAGTTAGTTAGATGAAGTGCAGGGGAGTAAGGCCACCTCTGCTTTTGAGGGCTTATAGCTTAGTGGGGGTAACAGACCTAAGGACAGAGCTCCTAGGTGATTCTAGAAAACATTCCCCTGAGTCTAGCCCTTCTTCACCCCTCCCCTCTTCACTGTACTGCCACCAAGGAACCCTGGTCCCCTGTCACCCTGCCATGCAGAGCAGCTGGGGCACACTCACACTCTCATTTTTTCCTCTCCCCCCCCATCACTCTTTCACTTAGTAGGTCTAGGCAAATGATTATTTCCTCAGAAAAGTAAGGACATAAAAACCGCCAATTACGGTGTTTGCCTAAATAACAGAATTCTTTTTCTCTGAAATGAATTAATGAATTGCCTCTCCCCTGAGAGGGAACAAATACACTCTCAGCGACTTTAAGACTCTGTACTTCCCACATTTTAATCTCTTGCCGTTGGGTGTGTCTCATAGGTGATGGGGCATCGTAGCTTACTTGGCAGCGTGCAGCTTTTCAGTAATGCCCCTTTCCACGTGGGGACTCAGTGCCATCAAGTGATAATCTTTTTGTTTTTCTTGTCACAGGGCAAGTCTTGCCAGGGACTTTGGACTGTGCTCTAGGTATAAAGGAGCCACCAGAGGGCTTGAAGGGAAGCAGTGACACGGCAAAGTTTTGCTTCCAGGAACCTCTTTGTCTCATGCCAACAGGGATTAGGGGAACTGAGTAACCTGCCCCAGGGTGAAGGAGCCACACTTGGTTCCTCTGGGGCAGGAAGGGTTTCAGATCCCCGTGTTAAGCCCAAGTCTCGGCGGTTGAAAGACCAGCTGTCCCCTAGGAGCCCCCCGGAGGCAGCATTTCTTCCTTGGAGAATTCCCCACCTACTGGAACAGCGTCCGGCAGCCAGAGGACCGCTGGTCGGCCCTCTCTACCTGGCCCCGCTCCCCGGGCACAGCGCAGGGGCAGCTGCTGCATAAACTACAGGAGGCCTTGTATTAATTGACAAAGAGGGCAAGCCGGCGGGCAGACAGCACACTGGGAGGGGCATCACTCCATTCTCTCCCTGAAGGCAAATTCCTAGAGAAGCCAAGTTAGAACCAGAAAGCCAATTTATTCACTTAGGATGAGAAAACAAACTTTCCGGAGTACTGGAAGTTCATGCGGGCCAGAGCAGCTTGTTCTCTTTCTGCTGAAAAATGAATATCCAAGAATCCAAATTATCCAGAAGAGCGAGCAAAGTGCCAGGGCAAGGGTCGCGCGGAGGACACATCTCTGGGGCTCTCACCCTGACGCGTGTTGCTCCGCCCAGCAAGCTCGCTGCGGGGGCTTCCTGCCACACTCTCTTCTTGCCTGGACACTGAATGGACAGACGTTGCCAGAACTGGCCCCTGAGAGGAGTCGTTTCCTGAGCTTCCATGCCCGGCCGTGGAAGTGTGGTCCCCCTCCCGCCACAGTAGTTGGGGCTATACCCTTATTGTCACAATCAAATCCAGTCTCATCCGTTCAAGAACACATTCCAATTCAAACTCTTAGAATCTTTCCCCACAATGCCTTATCCCATCCAGTGTGCGTGCATTTTAGCATTTAACCCCTTACAAATTCATTCACAGGTTCTTAGGGTTCTGGGTTGTCAATTCCTTGGGACAGCAGCAGGAGGAAACGACCTTTTTAGTAAGGCATTTAATTCTCCCTTGGACATCCTAGGCAGTGTTTCTTCCTCCCCAGGTTGGAGTAGCCTGCAGGCCTTGTCCCCAGGGCCCGTGAGTTAAGCTGGACTCAGGTGCATGGGGGAGAGGAAGACAGGGCCAGCAGCCTCAGACCGTGTGTGTATTTGGTGGGATCTGCAAGGCTGTCCTGTCACAGAGCTGGGGATACAGACCTTGAAGCCACACAAGTTCCAACCCCAGCTTCGCCGAAGACACAGCACTCAATCTGAGACTATCCTTTAAGATGAGATTTTAGTACCTCTACTTCCTAGATGGATAAAATTACATGGTGACGTACAATGCCTGGCACGCGGTCATCATCATTATTCCTTCCCCTTCCCTTCTCAGTTTTTCTCATTATAGGGAATTGTTCCCCAAAGCCTTAGATCTCTAGAAAAACGTTCCTCCTCTCCACTGGCCCAGGCAGTTTAAAGACAGTGAGAGAGGCCTGGCAGTTCCATCTCTTTTCTTTCCTCCCTCCGTCCCTTCCTTCCTTCTTTCTTTTTGGCTAAATCGTTCACATTTTTAACAAGCATATATTCCTTTTTTCCTATTAAAGTAACAATAATAATATTTTTAATGATCCTATTCCAGAAAACCCTTCTGTATGCACATGACGAATCCTGCACTAATAAAGACGCTGGCTGTCTCCCTTTTCAAAAGAAAATTAAGAGGAAAACTCCATATCTGCTCCTCTGTACTCTCACAGAGGTCAGGAAGCCGGAAAGGATCCAAGCTGCTTTAAAGCCTTGTCCACTTTCACCCGGTTTGCAGCCATGAGCTCAGCACCCCTCAGAGCCTCTTTCTTTCTTTTCTTTCCTTCTTTTCTTTCCTTCCTTTCCCTCCCTCTCTCTCTCTTTCCTTCTTTCTCTCTCTCCCTCTCTCTCTTTCTTTCTACAATGTCTTAACACAACAAATATTCACATTTATGTATTTCCTTCTAAGAAATATAGAAGTATAGAAGAAAGATGATTGGTCATGAGTGGATGGACACTTGTTGAAGCTGGGTACTGGGTACAAGGGAGTTTATTATATTATTCTTTGTACTTAGTGGACATTTTCCATATTAAAAATATTTATAAGAGGAAAAAATAATCTCAAGGATAAGCTATGATACGCCAGACACTGAAGAAGGGATTTAAAAGAAGCATAAGGGCTCTGCGCCTGTGGCTCAAGCGGCTAAGGCACCAGCCACATACACCTGAGCTGGTGGGTTCAAATCCAGCCCGGGCCCGCCAAACAACAATGACAACTACAACCAAAAAATAGCTAGGGGTTGTGGTGGGCACCTGTAGTCCCAGCTACTTGGGAGGCTGAGGCAAGAGAATCACTTAAGCTCAGGAGTTGAAGGTTACTGTGAGCTGTTATGCTGCGGCACTCTACGCAGGGTGACAGCTTGAGGCTCTACCTAAAAAAATAAATAAATAAAATAAAAAATAATAAAATAAGCATAAGTCCTGGCCTGCCCTTGGAGAATTTAACTCTGCGGGAGGGGTGGTGTTTAGGGTCATTTCCAGGCAGGTGAGGTGAGGAAGTCACCACAAAGGTCCAGGTTCAACCCGGGAGGACAGCAGGTGTGTCCCACACCAATGGGCAGGGGCGTCCCCATGCGGCAAAAGTGTGAGCACCGTCTGCAAGTTACTCCTCCTGCTGGGATTGAGCGTATAAGCAACTCAGCTATTACAATTTATAATTGGAGAAACGTCTCATTTCTTCAACATTTGTACATAAAGGAGACTTGATTAATATATTTCTGTCACATTATTTAAATATGCAGCATAACTTGAAATTGCGTAGAATTTAGCTGCTGAATTGTGATGGTCCGTTACTTTTCAGTGGAGTAGAAGGAGGGACGGAGAGAGGAATAACAGAGAGGAAGGAAAGGAGGATTCCAGAAAGAATGCCCGCTCTTCCCCTCCCCACCCTCTGGCAAACGTATGTCACGTGCCATTCGACATTGACCATCAACTTCACTGTGCACACGGTAAGGTAAGTGACACCCAGGTGCTGTCAACCCTGCTGCTGACTGGCTTCCCCATCTTCAGCTTGTCATTTCACTTTCCAGAATCTTCATTCCCCCTTCTATGCATAATATGGGCATAGCAGTTCCAATGTCACTTTCTAAGGGCCATGGAAGGATTATTCTAGACCCAGCAGGAGAAAGCCCTTTGGACGCTGTGAAGCCACAGACTCACGTTAGGGGTGTTCCCGGCTGGCATGGAGCCGCAGCCCGGCACTTTCCGGTGACTCACCTTGTATGTGACCCCCGCTCACTGTGCAGCCCAACGGGTGCTGAGCTAATGGCTGTAAACCAGGTGAAAGCGGAGAGGGCTTTAGAGCAGCTTGGATCCTTTCCGGCTACCTGACCTCTGTGAGAGTACAGAGGAGCAGATATGGAGTTTTCCTCTTAATTTTCCTTCCGAAAGGGAGACAGCCAGCATCTTCATTAGTGCAGACGACAGTGCTTGGATTTGTCGTGTGCATACAGAAGAGTTTTCTGGGGAAGGATCAGTAAAAATATTATTATTGTTATTTTAATAGGAAAAAGGAATATATGCTTGTTAAAAATGAGAATGATTTAGCCAAATAGAAAATAAAAGGTACAGACCCCATTTTCCCTAAATATCACTCCACCTCTGTCCAGAGGGCCCACTGTTAACAGGACGTGGAGTCTCCTTCGAGCTTTACACCGAGAGATAATTGGATGGGTCTTTCTGTGCATTTTGTTCTGCAATTTTTTTTTCTCTTAACCATAAATGGTAGGAATTTTAAAATGGATCTTTTTCTTAAAAATCAAGAAGGAAATATAAACGTTTTAGCAAGGGGACTGAATGTGCCTTTTAAGCTGAAACACGAAATTGGACTGTGACCCTACCATCTGAGAGAAAGTCATGGCCTGTGCACACCTTCATCACGTGTTTGTCCACTCAAATTAGAACGCCAGCTTCTGAAGTACAAGCAGTGTTCCCAGACCTAGCACAAAGCCTGGCACACACCAATGTGTGCAGGGAAGCCAGGGCACAGCTGACTCTGACCCTGGCCCCTCGGGGCTCCATGGCGACCCATCTGCTCGGTGCTATCACACAGATGTTATTTTGGTCCAGGGCAGTTCTGTAATCTGTGCTGCCCTTAGTGTCTCCTCTTATTCTTCTGCAATTGGGGAAACTGAGTCCTGGGGCAGGGACAGCGCTAGGCCTGGAACCCAGATTCCTGATGGTGGCACACTCTATGCTCACCAGTGCTTACCTCTGGTGTGTGCAGTGGCCAAAGCAAAATGGTTGGTTCAGCATCTGCACAGCTGAGCGCTCACTGCAGGGCGAGGGTTAACTCTCCGGAAGGCTGTGGGAGCCCTAACCTTAGGAGACCTCTCTTTGCAAATCCGTCTCCTGCCACCTGCTGGGCAGATCTGCCCCTTCTTCACTGCTGCTTATCAGCTGCTGTGCTGGAGTTCCTGCCTATCTGGTGCATGCCACTCACGTGCATAATGTCTATCACTCCTGACAGCAGCTTCATACGGTGGGTCCCAGTCTTAACCCCATTTCCTGATGGGGTAACTGGGGCTCATGATGACTGTATATTGTTTTCTAGTGCTGCTGCATCAAGTTGTCACAGACTTGGGGACTTAAAACAACAGGAATTTATTCTTTCACTGTTATGGAGGCCAGATGTTTAGAATCCAGGTGTTGTCTGGGCCACGCTAGATGCTCTAGGAGAGAATCCTTCCTTGCCTCTCCCAGCCGCTCCAGGCCTTCCTTGACCCCTGGCCGACTGACTCTCTGTCCTCATGGGGCCCCTCCCCCTCTCTGTGTGTCTCTCCCTGTGTTTCTCTTATAAGGATAACTGTCATTGGATGTAGGCCCCATCAGGGTAATCCAGAGTGATCTCCTCTTTAATTACATCTACAAAGACCCTTTTTCCAAATAAGTTGACATTCACAGGTTCCTGAGGTTAGGGTGTGGACACATTTGGAAGGGCACAATTTAACCTACTACATCGTGTTACACAGTTGATGAGTTACAGAGCTGGGGTCCCCCCATCCCTACCCCCCTTGACTATCGACTCCAGAGCCCATGCTCATATTCATTGTTGAAGGGATGACACCAGACATGCTCAGTGTCCCCTCTGCCCCCAAGCCTCCCATTGTAAAAAGCGTCCTCTTCTCTTCTTTCCAGGAGGCTCCACAGCTCAAAAATAAAAATCCTTGGCCCTGAGACTTAGCCCTGGAGCTCCTTGTGCCCTCAGGGTGACTGTCCACATAAAGACCCATTTGAGAATGACAGGGTGATGAGGAGCCTTAGTGAATACCTGTTGACAATGGGCATTAAGGGGACTGTGCCAGGTGGACCTGGACCTTGGGAGTCCCTCCCGCTGCCCTCTCTGCTCAGTCCCCAGGACTCAGCAGTCTTTCTTTCCTTTTGCATCTGAAGGAAACCCCTTCCCAGGGAATGTCCCTACCGAAATGTGACCAGGAGACGGTGCAGTCCAGCAGGCACATGGGGAATGGCTGGTGTACTCGGTCTTCACACATTTGCTGCACTGTCAGAGGACGTCGTGCTGGTCATCACCGGCCGTAACCTCTACCGTGAAGGGGTTACAGACCAGCAAGCCGGGCAGGTGGCCAGGAACGCCAGCAGTGCAGACAAACTTCACCAGCCTCTGCTGCCTGAAGGGGGACGAGGTACCCCAAAAAAGGCTCTTTGCAGGGAAGGGGCAGGGGAAAGGCCTGGGCATGGGGGTGGCAGGCGTTCCACACACATTATTTCATGCTGTCGACACAGTCCTATGAGGACGGCATGGGTTCACAGTCTTTATCAGAAATCTTTGGGATCAGGTATGTTTTGGAATTCAGAAATTTCTGGATTTTAGAGAAATAATATGTTGCAAGTACCCTATATTAGGTACTGTCTCATAACTAATACTTTAAAAAATATATTAATGGGCCGGGCGAGGTAGCTCACACCTGTAATCCTAGCACTCTGGGAGGCCCAGGCGAGTGGATTGCTCGAGCTCAAGAGTTCAAGACCAGCCTGAGCAAGAGCAAGATCCCATCTCTACTAAAAAAACAGTAGAAATACTAGCTGAGCTTTGTGATATGTGCCTGTAGTCCTACTCAGGAGGCTGAGGCAGGAGAATCGCTGGAGCCCAGGAGTTTGAGGTTGCTATGAGCTGTGATGCCACAGTACTCTACCCAGGTTATAGAGTGAGGCTCAATTTAAAAAAAAAAAAGAAAAGTGTTAGTGTTAAATAAAAGAAACACAGATGATAAAAAGCCTTATGACAAGGCTTCATGGCCAAACTGATTCAGGTCAATTAGACATCGCTGTCCAATGAATTGAGAAAAGGATGTTGGTTGTCACAGCTTTTGAATTTTGGGGTTGCAAAGATTCTAGGGTTGTATTATTGCTCCAATTTGTAGATAAAGAAACTAAGGCTCAGAAAAGTTGAGAAACTCACCCAAGACACACAGAAGATAGATGGTGCAGCAGGACTTGGAACGTGTCCCTACAGGGCATCATTCTGTTTTCAAGTTTTGATTCAGGTCAATCTCCTGACCCCTACCAAGTCCTGAGCAGTATCACAATTTCTGAAATAACACTGCCTGCTTCCGTCCCACTTGTCTTTGTTGAAACACTTGGATCAAAGCTGTGAGCTCTATGAACACACAACCTTCTTGTCTATCTGTAGCTGCAATGTGCCATTTCTAAGACCACTGGGAGTGTGGATAATGGGGTGGTTTCAGGCGGGAGGGTGCAGCTCGTGCTCTGGAACTTGGACGGGATTCTAATTCCAAGTCGTGGAGATGGCAGCACCAGCAGGCACTCAGAACGCAGAACCAGGGAGCTCCTTTGTATCCACCTGCTTCAAATACACATATGATGACTTCACTTTATTAAAAGAAAGTCCCCCACAGAGTAATAATTATTCCCAACAGAGCTCTTAAAAAGCTCTTAATAATTATTCCCAACAGAGCTCTTAAAATGACCTAAGAGTAATTTTTTTTTTAAAAACATCCTCAATCAAAGAATAATTTTTTTTTTTTGAGACAGCATCTCACTATGTCACCTCCCCATAGAGTGCTGTGGTGTCACAGCTCACAGCAACCTCAAACTCCTGGCCTCAAGCTATTCTCCTGCCTTAGCCTCCCAAGTAGCTGGGACTACAGGCGTCAGCCACAATGCCCACTATTTTTGTTGTTGTTGTTGTCATTGTTGCTTAGCAGGCCCTGGCCAGGTTCAAACTGATCATTCCCAGTGCATGTGCCCGGCGCCCTAACCATGGAGCTGCGGGTGCTGAGCCCCAAGAATAATTTAAAACATTGGCTTCTTCATTGATAATGCAGAATCCTGCTACCCAACCCCAACACCACACACTGCACCACGTACACACACGATGCGTACTTCGTGGGGATGGTGAAGCTTGGTTGAAATGTCTTCTTTCTTTCCCCTTTGCTAAGAGCTGGGGTGCTGCACTCTGTGCAATGAGAGGTTCCATCTCGTCCAGTCTAACTCATGACTTACCACCAGTTTTGGGCAGAGTAAGAGAGAGAATTTTGGGAGAGATCACTACAAGCCAACAAAAAATAGCAATTTTCTTTCCTTAGTTAAGCCTTTCAGCATCTCCTCACTATTAAGTTGATGTTGTTTTATCTCTTGACACAAAAGATGTCATACTCATAAAATTTCCCTTAACAGATAAATTCTGTGGTTTTTTTAGTCTTCAGCAGGGGCAAAGAAATAAGCGCCTATCTAAAATAACCCAGTTTTTCATTCAAATCGCAACACCAACAATTCTGATTGCCGGCTGAGAAGTCACTCCGTGCCCAGCCACACTCACGCTGTATGATTTATCTCAGGGAAATGTGAGTGACCAGGACACAACTTTCAGGACTGTGCAAATAATCCCTCTGAGCCCCAGGCTGTGTTGTCACAGTGCACCTGTGGCTCCCTCACGCGACAACTCTGTGGGTACATTCCTGTCTCGCTATTTTAGATACAGGGAAACTGAGACCGCGAGGTTAAGGAACTTGTCGAAGTCACAGAGCTAGTAAGTCAGGGAGCTGGAGCTGTCACTTGAGACCCTAAAGTCCACGTTCGTCCCCCCTATCGGGGGAGGCTGCCTCTCCGGAGACGGGGTCCAGGTTGTGTCTCTGTGTCTCAGCTTCCCGCAAGGCGCCTGACCAAGACACTTAATAGACATTTGAGGAGGAAGGAAAAGAGAAAAAGAGAGGGGGGGGGGGGAAAGCAAGGAAGGGAGGCCCCAGTTTCAGAGGTAACCCGTGGAAGCAAGGCCAGGGTCTGTCTGGGAACCCGCGGGGCTTTCCTGAAGCAGCAGAGCTGAGGGGGCGACCTGGCCGGGCTGGCTTTGCTCTGGGAGCTGTCAGACTTTCTGCGGCATCCCTGAGAAGGGAGAACCTTTGCAACTTCACCAGTGGCCCAGGGTCTGGGTCTGTCAGGCTTGGCTCAGGGTCCCAGCGGAAGGAGTCAAAGGCCCGTCACTGAGTGGGGGTGACCGGAGGGCACAGGAGCAGAGCCGGGCAGGGAGGAATTGTTCCCTGGGGTCCTCTCTCCAATTGCACGGTCCGTTCTGATTGTTATTAGAGAATATTAAGACCGTCACACAGAGAAGACCACCCCGATCCAGTGCAGACACAGACGTGGGGCGTGCAGAGAAGGTGGAAACACAACTGACCCACTTTTCCTCAGGGCTTCAGAACACCTGTGATGCCTGAATGCTGGCGTCAGGCTTTACAGGAGTCCCTGCTCACATTTCCCTCTCCAACTGGTCCAGGTGTTTCTGAGATGCAAGGACCTGATTACTCATCCCTAGGTTAGTGTGATGGTTTCCCAGGAGGCCTGGAGAATCAGATGACCTAGACAACACTAGACTTCATCACCTACGGCGGGACATTGACAGGTTACCTGACCACTCTCCACCTCTGTTTTCTTATCCATTAAACAGAAAGTGAGAACTCCATATGGAACTCCTCCAGTCACTGAGCAAAAATCTCTGGCAGCTGCCTGAAGAAGGAAGCTGAGAAGAGGCTTCCTGGGGGAAAGGAGACGGCATGGAAGTAGGGTCTGTGTGTATATTTCATGCACGCTTGATGATCGAGAGATTTGTGTAAATTGTTCAGCACCATGTCTGGCTTATGTGTGTATTTCATGTGACGAGACCGCTGTGTCCTAGTGCCTGCAATGTCCTTCTTGCTTTAGGAATAACATCCCCAAAGTTTCAGTGGGGGCTCGGCGCTCGTAGCACAGTGGTTATGGTGCTGGCCACAAACACCAAGGCTGGCAACTTCGAACCTGGCCTAGGTCAGCTAAACAACAATGACGACTGCAACAACAAATAGCCGGGTAGTCCCAGCTACTTGGGAGGCTGAGGCAAGAGAATCGCTTAAGCCCAATGGTTTGAGGATGCTGTGAGCTGTGACGCCACAGCACTCTAACAAGGGCGACATAGTGAGACTGTCTCAAAAAAACCCAAAAAGTTTCAGAGGGGTGTCTGCTTAGTTTCAGAAAGATGGCTCTGGAGTCCTGTGAAAAAATGGTGGGGTACTTGTAGCTAGAAGCAGGTGTTCACCTAGAGAAGCGCTTGCCAAGGTCAAGGTGAGAGGAATAGTGAACACGCTCTTCGTTCGTGGCACAGAGTGTAGAGCGCTGGGGAGCTGCTGGGGGAGCTGCTGGGGGAGGGCAGACAGACTTTATAAATAGCACGGGGAGGGAGGGCGGGGAGGTGGAGGAGGAGGGTGGAGGACACCACTGAGCTGTGGTGACTTAAACCCCTGTTCCGGCAAGCAGGAACCGGTTTGGGAGGCCAAAGATGTGAGGACAGCAGGGCGAAGGGGCCTGGGCTGTGCCCCATCCAGACATGGGGCCAAGTTCCTTTGCTCACCACCCCTGCGGAGCGGCATTTTACCTTCCATATGAGTCCTGGGAAAGGGCTTTACAAAGAGCATCTGAATGTTCTTTGCCTGAAAGACCAAAACAACCCGCAGAGCATGTGGCTGCCAAACCCGCCCACCCCCCACCCCAAGCTGCTCCCCACCCTTTCCGGTTGGCTTTCCAGGCTGCTGGCAGCTTAGATGGCCTCTCCCAGCCAGGATCCCTGGGCAGGAGACAGAGGTGTGCCCCTCCCAGTCAGCACGGGCTTCTAGGACACGCCTGCTCGCCGTGTCCTAAAAACTTTGTTTGTTTTTAACTAAAGTGCCATTTCAGTGAAAATTGCTAACGAAGGAGACTGCGTGGGACATGGCTAATGATGGGGACGCTTCTGCCCCTTGCAGACGTTTCCCTGAAATTCTATTTTTGCATAGATGGGGCTTTTCCAGTTCTGCAAAGCTGCAAAAGTTTGTTGCCACTTGGCCCTCTGACTTCAGACCCAAGGAGGCCCAAACTGCAAGGCTGGGAGTTCTGGGACAGGGCGAGCCCAGCCGGGACACCTAGGCTCCTGACCACCAACGACATCCTCACGTGGATTATCTCCTTACTCCTCAGAGCTAAAGGACAGGTGGGGAGGAGCAGAAGCTGCCTGAGGCCACGCAGGGAGTACCTGACGGAGACGGGACTCAACCAAACCTGTCTGACCCTGCTGCCGGTGCCTACCCACTAGGCAAACAGCCCCTCCTCCACCCTGCTGACTCGGCCGCAGTCCACAGGGTGGTAATTTGGTTGCGGGTCCTCTAACTCCGTGAGCCCGGTTTGACACTTGCTCTTCACCTGTGAGCTCTGTTTTACCGAGAGGGATGGCGTGTGCTGTCCTTTCACCCACCTAGTGCTGGGAACACAGAGGTCGTGGCCATGAAGAAACTTAGTGGTGGTTCTCTGGATCTGTTTGCTCTCCTAGAATTGATGGGGGACAGATAGTGGTGACCAGTCTTGCTGGGTCTACAAAGTGGCCGCTTGGTGGAGCTGTTTGTGCAGATCACCACCTCACCAGCAGGGTGGTTCTCTTCTAGCTGCGGGCATAACAGTCTCACAAATAGAAAAGCTGCTTGGGTGTGGTGACTCATACTGTGATTCCAATTTCGGGAGGCCAAAGTGGGAGGATCCCTTGAGACCAGCCAGGGCAATGGAGTGAGGCCAAATCTCTACAAGAAATTTAAAAATTAGCCAGGTGTGATGGGCACCTGTAGTCCTAGCTACTCAGCCGACTGAGGCAGGAGGACACTTGAGCCCAGCAGTTTGAGTTTGCAGTGAGCTGCGATCATGCTGTTAGGTAAATAGCAAGGGACCTCCAAGAGTGTCCTTGGTCCTCCTTTGAGCACTTGCCCCACCTGGGAGGGAGAACAAGGGCAGGGCCATCTGGGTGCTGCCCCACCTTAATCCCATCCTGAGCAACTGTCACATCTAGGGGAGGAGCCAGGCAGCCCAGGCACACTGGGATTTGAAAACTGACTCAGATTAGAGTAACCCAAGGCTAATTATCATGTCGTTAACTGTCCATCAAAGTGGCTCCAAGGTAACGTCTGAACCATGGGGAGCGCCCAATCCAGGCAGTATAAAACAAAACCCCAGGGGTCAGCACCTGTGGCTCAAAGGAGTAGGGCACTGACCCCACATGCCAGAGGTGGCGGGTTCAAACCTAGCCCCAGCCAAAAACTGCAAAAACAAATAAATAAATAAAATAAAACAGAACCCCAGACCACAACCAAAGCCTTCCCTGTGGTGACAAGGGGGGCCAGTTTGTTGTCTATGGAGACTGGATCTTGCTCTGTAAACCTATATCCTGCTCTTGCTCTGTAAACCTTTCTTTTCCTCAATAAACCTTGTTTCATGCTTGCCTTGCTTTTGGTGAGTCTGGCCATTCTTCGGCCAAGAGCACCCCAAGAACAGAGAATGTGGACACACCTGCCCGGACAGAGAAGACAAGCTGTCCACTCGGGTCCACATCAAGGTACTCTTCACAAAGCAAATCTGGGAGATGAATTCAGAGTTGCAGGATGAAATGAATGGAGAAGACGGGACTGTTTGGAGAGACTTTTGATAGTCGCGTTTTTCCTGTCTCTGAATTGCTTCTGTTTCCTCCAAGTTGCCCCCTCTTTGTTTGCTCTGACCTGTCTTTCCTGTTAGAAGTTGTGTTGGTCGGGCCGGAACAAGCAAGGTTGCTGTGCTTACAGAGTTGCAGGAGCAGAGGACAAAGGGCGTGTCTGGGCAGCACACCCACTCTCAAATGCCCCAGCCCAGGAGTGTCACATGTCACTTCTGATCTAACGTCACTGGCTAGAGCAGGTGCTTAGTGCTGGGGAATCTCTCCCTGTGCTGTGAGGAGGATGGAGCTCGGCAGGGGTCTGGCTGCTGCTGTCTATTCCAGAGACTTTCCTCTGATGTCTGGTGATCCTTTTTCTTCCGGACAGAATGTCACTCTCTCACCCCGGGTAGAGTGCCATGGCATCATCACAGCTCACAGCAACCTCAAACTTCTGGGCTCAATTGATCCTCCTACCTCAGCCTCCCGAGTAGCTGGGACTACAGGTAAGTGCCACCATGCCCAGCTAATTTCTTTTATTTTCAGTAGAGAGATGGGGTCTCACTCTTGCTTAGGCTGGTTTGAACTCCTGACCTCAAGTGATCCTCCCATCTCGGCCTCCCAGACTGTTGGAAGTACAGGCGGGAGTCATCACACCCGACCTCTATTGATTCCTAGTTATTGACACAAATGTGAAAAACAGGAATTCTAGTAAGATGCCACTGGTAATGGTGAAAGTTTTTTTATTATCTTTTTTGAAGTATAAATTATATATCATAATATTTTCCCATTCTCAGTGTACAACTTAATAGGTTTTAGTAAATTTACCGAGTTGTGCAACCAGGTAGTAGAGCAATTTTTGAATCTCTTTGAGTCCCACCATTATGTAGGAAAACATTCATAGCAACTAGGTTAGCAAAACCAAAAACCCACAGGCAGTACCTACAACAAAAACAGGTAACTGGGATCTCCTGGAACATCACAATCTAAGTGAGTGCAGAGAAGCAACCAATTGTTACGTGGCCCACGTGATTAGGAACTGTGCCACAGGGGGAGAAGGGAAGGTAAGAGACTGCGACACCCCAAGACCTGGAGGGCCCCAAGTGGCCAAAGGCACTCCCTGGGAAGTTCAGTGGTCCAGGTGGAGAAGGCCAGCAAAGCGGAGTTTGGGGAAAGCATTCTAGTTGGGCGACTATGAGAAGACCTGGCCGTGCTGGTGTGGTCGGGGCTGTGGGCCTGATGAAGTCTCAAAATGAGCAAATGGAAGCGTTCTCCTAGGACATGGTCCCACTCCAAGGAGAAAAGATTGGGTGGAAGGTCCAGACTGAGTCATGGAGAGAAGTCAGAAGGGAAGGCAGGGTGGGAGGCAGGGAGAGGGGTCCCGGGGGTGTCAGGTCACATCTACCAAACCTGTCACGGGCCCTGCCGAACTAGAAAAGCTCTCCTGTTACCATGTCCTCAAAGTAGAGGGAACTCATGTCACTAAAAAACAAGTAACGGGAAAGGATTGCGGTCAAATAACCATGGATGGTGTTGTAAGAAAGGAGAATAAGAAACAGAACAAGGTCACCACAAACGACAGAAGAATGCCAGGAAACGCACCATAGAACACGTGAAAATGGCAACTGGACACTCACGATAAGCCAAAAGGTAAGGAAATCAGCCAACTGTGGGGAAGGAGGTAAATCAAAGTGAGGAAAACTCAAAATAGGACGATTCGGGAAAAGATTTGGGGGAAAGATGTGAAATAATTCAAAAAGGAGTTAGAAATAAAAGAAAAACCACTGCAGAAATGAAGCCTAAACCAGAAGGAACACGAGAATGGATGAGACAAATGGAAAATGTCTCGAGAGAAACAGAAAGCAGAAAAGAGGAAAAACTTTAAAAAGCAAAAAGAGATGAAAAGGATTTGCAGAGAGGGAGAAACATAGAAAACAGGTGAAGATCATCCCACATGCCTGTAATTAAAGGTCCTCAAAGAAGAAAAGCAAAGCAAGAAAACAAAATTACTAAGAACTAAAACCGAAAAAATTAAAATTAGATATAAACAACCTTAAGGCTACATATTGAACAGAATCGCATGTACTGAGAAAAATCAGCCCACAACAGCTCCATTCTGAATTACTGAATTTTTGAGGAAAAAAAAAAACTTTCTTTTTTTTTGAGACAGAGCCTCAAGCTGTCACCCTGGATAGAGTGCTATGGCATCACAGCTCACAGCAACCTCCAATTCCTGGGCTCAAGCGAGTCTCTTGCCTCCGCCTCCCAAGTAGCTGGGACTACAGGCACCCGCCACAACGCCAGGCCATTTTTTGGTTGTACCCGTCATTGTTGTTTGGCGGGCCTGGGCTGGACTTGAACCTGTCAGCTCAGGTGTACGTGGCTGGCGCCTTAGCCTGTTGAGCCACAGGCGCCGAGCCAGTACATTAAGTTTTAATGTATGGGCTTTATTCAAAGATGGTGAGAGCTTGAAATTAAATGTTATTATACCAGTCCTTAAATTATACTTAAATGGAATGTTTGATATTTTAATGTAAACATAGGCAAATACGTGTATTTACTTCATATAAATATATAAATGAAAAATATGTACACAGTATGTGTCTATTTTTATATATATGGAAATAGGAATAATGTGAAGACTTTTTAAAGAATATTCTTAAACTGTTTGTAAGAATTAGGAATGCAGAGAGTGTATTAAGTCTTGGAGGGCTCCGAGGGCTGCTGTCAGCAGAAGGGCCCAAGAGCTGACCTGACGGGTGAGGTGAACAGTGAGCACCGCAGGCCTGGGCAGCTCTGGTCAGAGCAGGTGGCCTGTGTTAGCTCACAGTGAGCGCCGAATGAGCACTTGGAACTTTGGAAACGTATTTTTAGCTGCTGTTTAGGTGTTTGGCCCCTCCTCCTCCCAAATTCTGAGTCAGTTCCCTGGCGGCCCCTCCACCACGCATCTGCTGGTTTGGTGCAGCTCCTTCCCTCTGGGCTAAGCTGCTTCCTCCCTCTGCAGCTCATCAATACAGAACTGATTTGGAGCCGAGCTGTGTAATAATAAGCCTTTCAGCAGCCAGCCCCACACTTGCCTTGTAATTAAGGCCTGATGGTTGTGTTGACGGCAAATGAAAGAGAATGGCTTTGTTCCCCTTCCCCCAGGCTTGATTGCGGGTTCTTGCTCTCACCTGAATTCGACCCATTCTGCATTGTGCCTGTGATTGCTGGAGTGCCAGTAATTGCCGTCCTGGCAGATGACATTTCCATGAAGCACACTCTGTGCCGCTGGGAGGGAACTGACAAGAGCTGATAGCTGGGGAGCTCATCAAAGGCAGATTTAGGAAATGCCTCTGTTAGGTGGGAGTCCAAGACCAAATACCAGAGCTTCTCCTCTGGCATTTGCTTTACACCACGGACTAGCGCCCGCAACCTGTTTTACCTTATGTCTGAGTGTCAAGAAAACACTGGATTTTTTGAGTGTGAACTGCTGTGTAATTTATTAAGGCCAGGTTTGGGTCATACTTTTTTTTTTTTTTTGCTGTTTTTGGCCATGGCTGGGCTTGAACCCGCCACCTCTGGCATATGGAGCTGGCGCCCTATCCCTTTGAGCCATAGGTGCCGCCCTGGGTCATACTTTTTGAAAAAATTCTTCATTGTTTTCCAGCAAGGAGATAGGAAGCAAATAAAAATAAGTTAGAGAGACTTCTTTTTAAACGACACAGTGTACTTTATTTTGTCTATAAAGCGCATTGCTTTAAATGTGCGTGTAACTTTAAATTGTCTTAATCAAATCCCATTATGCATGAAGTAGTAGAACTCACTATTTAAAGGAACATTGTAATCAGACTTCTATAATTGAGAGCCGGCAAGGGTCACAGGGACCATATAGTTGGACTTAGTAATTATACTTGAAAAGAGAAACGCACAGGGGCGAAGATTTGTCCAAGATTACACGGTTTGAGAAGAGCAGGAACCAGGCTGCAGCTGGAGCACCGGGTGAACTGAGACCACCGCCCGTCTGAAGCAGGGGTGTCTCACACATGCATCTTATTTGCCTGGTTAAACTCAGTTTACACTTGGTTTCTACACCATTACCGTGCACAGAGGGAAGGAGCCAAATCTGCCTTTTCTGATGTCTCACCTCTGTAGGTGACACACTGCCTCCTTGGCCCTGCTGGACAGACAGTGAAAAGGCCCTTGGAGCCAGTCCTGCACCCGTGAGTCTGTCACTCAACAGTCCTGAGCCCGTGGGTCTGTCACTCAACAGTCCTGCACCCGTGAGTCTGTCACTCAACAGTCCTGAGCCCGTGGGTCTGTCACTCAACAGTCCTGAGCCCGTGGGTCTGTCACTCCCGTCCTGAGCCCGTGGGTCTGTCACTCCCGTCCTGAGCCCGTGGGTCAGTCACTCCCATCCTGCGCCCGTGGGTCTGTCACTTGCCTGCTCTCCTGTTCAGTGTTTTCAACCATAAAAAGAAATTTTAAGTACATGATAGTACAAACTATCATTCTTTGATTTTCTCGTAATTTTCATGAATTGTTTTCTCAAAATGTCTACATTTCAACAGTCTTTTTAATATACATGGGATTTTCAAAAAAATTACTTGAAAGTCTCAGTCTCAAACTTTTACAAACTTATTCATCAGCAAAATGTAAACATGCCAGAAAGCAGTCTACTGTAGTGGTGGCTATACACAATCTTACGTCCGTCTGATCCCTGCTCAGACAAACTTATTTTAGGAGAAACTAAAGAAATGGTGCTAGTGGAGAGGGGCAGCGCCTCAAAGCCACTTCCTCTCCCTCCACCTGCCCCACGCCGCTGGGGCCGTGGAGCTGGCCAGCCACTCCCAGACTCAACAGGCTGAGGTCGAGTCAGTTCACCTTCCTGGAAAAAAAGTGCTGCGTTGTAGGCTTAGTTACGCTTCGTACATCAGTTTATGCAGGAAACTGTCTCTGAGGGCTAGTCTGAGGACGGCCGCTTCTGCAGAGCCATGCTCTGCTCTGTGCTCTGATTTCTGCTGGATTCGGCCGAGCGTTGACGGGAGACTGACGCAGACCACTTTGCAGGTGCCGCCTCTTCCTCCTCCCCAAGTGGTCGCTGATTAAGTAAACTTCAGAATGGGAGATCCACAAGCAGAGAATCTTGCTATGTTGTTTTGATAGAAAGGTAACTGCTATGGGTTAGCATTATTTCTTTTAAAGTGAGTGCTAATAAAAAGCAAGGCATCCATTTGTACTGTAAATTGACTTTTATCTTGCTATAGATATTGATGTTGACAATGCAATTTTTACAATTTTTTGAAATTACAATTCCATAGTTTGTTGTATAATTTTATAACAATGTGTTATAGACTTGATTCTGTGGTGTTTATGCAAAAATTGTATCAAATGTCAGTTAGTTTAGGAACTAAAAAGAACCCAAGGATCTTTAGTTTACTAGGATTGAGAGGGGTCTGTGGAACGTGCCTTCTGTGTGGACAGGGTAAGTCTCTTCACAGGGTGGCTTCCCTTGTACTGAAGTGAGGGGGAGGAGCCATGAACTTAATTCCCAGATATGGTTATGGGAGTTGCTCATTATCCAGTTGGTGGAGGTGCGTGTGACTCGCGCACACTATCTAGGCTTCGCAGTGTGGTGGAAATGTGACACAGCACTGCGTTTAACCAGCGAAGAGCAGGCTTCTTCCTCCTCACACTGGGTGCCAATCACAGAGATATGTGAGTTTTCACACAACGAAATCCCTTGTGAGTTACTCATTTTTTTCAGTAGAGCTATTAAAATGTAAGGAACACGATCCCACAAAGTACTGAACGGCTACTTGTTTTAATTAGCAAATACATAGATATTAATTGCAGTGTTAACAGAGCCTTAATCCCCACTTACCTCTACTCTGCTTGCTATTATTATTGTATTTTACGTTTAGGACTTTTATAAAGGGACTTGTAGGAGAATATGAGAGTGAAGTACTTATTACAATTAAATAAAAAATGGTTAGTGCAAGGGTGGGAAAGCTACACATGCCCAAGAACCAATCCTTTTATTTTTATTAATACATTTTTGTCTTTTATATTTTTATTTTTAAAATTAATGTATTTAAAATATGTCACAGCCCTTGCT
This sequence comes from Perodicticus potto, assembly GCA_963574655.1. NCBI lineage: Eukaryota > Metazoa > Chordata > Mammalia > Primates > Lorisidae > Perodicticus > Perodicticus potto. The sequence continues at coordinate 56,624 of CAUYRH010006839.1, forward strand.
GCCACTGCTTGTCAGGGCCTGGACTGGCCAGGTCTCAGGCCCGGCTTGTCTAGGTTCTGGACGTGGACCGCTATGCTATTATCTCACTCAGGAACAATTGCTCTTAGGTGTCTGAGGGCTATTTACTTTAGTAGAAGGGAGAGGGAAAGATAGTCTTTGAGGGTAAAGCAGTGTTAGAATAGATCTTGACAGTCTTTAGCAGAGACGCCAGGACCGGGGTTCTGCAGGCAGGAGAGGCGACAGAGTCAGAGTAAGCGTGTCTGTAATAGGAGGAGCTCACTCCCGACTGCCTTCTCCTCCAGCCTAAAATAAGGTTGACCTCGTGCCTCTCACCACCACAGGTGTAGAGACTGCCAGTTCACCAACGCTCTCATCTCGCGAGCTCTCTTATACTTGTTTCAAGAGCTAAATCCCTCCCCATGACCTTTCACCAAGGTATTCCATTACTGAGCTATACGGATGTTACTTAGAGCTCTCACTCCTCCTAGCCATAGGCTATACAGGCTGCTACAAAAATACCAAAGAAATCAAGTTTCAGTAAAATAGTCCTCCAGACTGACTGGCACAGTTAGAACATGAGCCATAAGGGCTAAAGTGATGGCTGCTGTGCTCCTAATTTAGTTCTAACTTCCCTCTCCTGACTGGTGCCGCTGCTGCAGGAAGCTGGCTGGTGAGAGACCATGGGGTCAAGCACACCAGACTGTTACCAGCTTCTGACAACAGTGCACTGTGTCTCTGTTTGAAGTGGAATTGGTGAATAATTGCATATCTCCACAGCATTTTTTAATTCTGTCTGTGTAACAGTCCATCATGTGAAAGAAGACCAGGAGAATGCTGAAGGAAGAAAACAGATTCTTTTAATAAGGATTAGGAATTGCAGTATTGTCTTGTTTCTGCTAAAGAGAAGATGATTTGCTTGATTTGTGATACAAATTGTGATATGTGTTGCAATATCAACAATTAAGAAATTCAGTGCTCAATAGCATTATCACACTATAAGATCTGCAAATATTTTAAATTAGACGGACAGATGTGGAAGGTTGTACTGCAGAAATTAAAAGATGAAAAGCAAAAGAAAATACCTGTAAAAAATGGTGCTAAAGCAACTTATAAAAGTGGCTTGAATACTCTGGGACAAAGAGAAGCCATTTAATGAAATAGAAATTGTAAAAGAATGCATTGTCCAAGTTGTAGGGTGCTGAGACCTTGGTAATATTTCAAAGTACAAACAACTGCCTCTGGCAGCATGAATTAGCCTCCAACTTATCAGAACAACTTCATGCAATACTTCAAAAGGGAAGTAGGTATTACTCAGCTGCTTTGGGTTTTATACTACATTCAGCTCATGATAGATTTTCTTTCCTACGAAGAGTTCCTCACTTTGGACACTCTTGTGAACAGAACACAGGTAGCTCAATATCTTTCAAAATAAATGTTGTAAAGTTGGACTGGATTTGGTAAATTTAGTGAGTGTATGTACAGATGGCGCACCTTCCATGACAGGAGAACATGGAGGCTTTATTGCACAGATAAAAAAATGTACTAACAGATCCAGATGCTCTCATTTCTTTTCATTGTATCTTGCATTAGAAAAATATCTGTGATAAAACTACTCTTTTTAGTGATACTTTGCAACAAGTTATTAAATATGGTTAACTATATTCATTCAAATGCAACACGGAAATTTGAGGGATGAGGTGTTCAGTGTGGACGTCATTCTAAAGTGCACTGGCTATCACATAGACAGGTGTTAGTCAAAATTTTACCTCTGCAAGAACAAATATTTAAATTTTATGAAGAACAGAATTGGCAATGTGAATTATTGAGAGAAGACTTCTATAGAAATGTTATTTCTATGCAATATCATGTCCAATCAAAATGGCTTGAGTATTTCTTTGTAAGGTAAAACTGAGTCTATATATGATTTCTGTGGTTAAAAAATACAAGCATTTATCTTTTTCCAAACACTTCTTCTTCCAAAGGAAATTTCAGATGAACATTTTCTCCAGTTAGCAAAGATCCTTGATAAGCAGGATGTGATAGGCAAATCATTTGAAGAATATGCAGCTGTTAAAGACCTATTAATTGGAGAATACAATGAATGGTTCACTGACTTGAGAATAATGACACCACACTCAAATTAGCATTTCAGCCTCACCTAATTGATGTAACCAAGGCACCTAAAGGACTACAGATGGAATCGATTGAGCTCTCAGCACCTCATCATTGACATCTTAAAATCAGTTTGATGCTAAGAAAGATTCAGTTGAAATATGGAAAAATGCAGTGGAACACATCTGCCTTCAGCAACATGCCCCCAAATGCTTTCTTGCTTTTCAACCACTTATTGCTGCGATCTACATTCTCCTGCCCTAACTCAAATCAAGACACCCTTATGGTCGCAAATGATTGATACGCATCTAGAGGCTCAACTGAAACTGTAGACCTCCATGCTACAAATATTCAAATGCTTTCCCACAAAAAGCAGACACAGGTTAGTTAACTTTAAAATTAACAAATAGCTTTCAATTTTTGAAATTATTAAGTACAGAAAAGTTAGATTTTTTTTACAAGATAATGTATATTTTTAAGTATATGTAATTGCACTTCCTTGAATGTGGCCTTATTTTATTATAGCTATATTAATTTGGCTTCCAACATGAAAAGGGTCCCCAGGCCCAGTTATTGGATGCTTATGAAAGAGTTGTTGACTAGTTACTGGGAGAGCTTTTGAAATGGCAGGCACTTTACTAAATGCTTGAGCTGTTATCTCAATTGATTGTCTGACAATGCTAAGGTAGATATAATTACTAACAATATTTGCATTTCACAGATGAGAAAACGGAAGCCCAGAGAGGTGGAAAAACATTCCCAAAGTAGTCTATTGAGTGATAGGGCAGGGGTTCCGTCAAAGCCTCTCTCTGCATAGTCCTTTCCTGGGTGTCTATAAACCTCAAGTCCCATGGGCTCTCTGAGAGGGATGTACCTTAACACTGATGCAGGCCAGGAATCCTCTTTCTTGTAATTAAAGCGAATGGGGGAGGGCATATGCTCATAGGAGGAGACAGGGCTTTTCTTCCCACAGCTGCAGGAGAGATAACTTGTCCAGGCCCCAAGTTCACATCTGTGGGTGCACGGGGAGGTTCAGGCCAGAGGCAAGTTCTTGCTGTGAGGCTCAGATGAATGCTGTGCCACGTTCAGGAACAAGAGGTTGGGTACATTGGATTTAATTGATAAATCTTATGAAATAATTCCCAGATTTTTTAAATTTAAGAACATACCACTTTGCCACTTAAACTTAACATTTTTAAATGCCTATATTGTATTTAAAATGTGTCTTTGCATAAAAATAAACCCCGAGGGTTAGAAGCTCTCAGTATGGGATTTCGAGCTCTCTTTTCACCTCTACTGGTGATGCTGCGCACCTGAAGGTGTAATCAGGATGAGCGGCACTCGTATTATAATTTTCACTCGTTTCTTTTGAACATGTATTAACACTAAATATATATTTAGTCACTTTATATATCATAACTAGTAATTATATATTTTGATAATATTCAAATAATATGATTCGATATTAAAATAATAGGATTATTATAATACTATGATACCAGCACCTGTCCTGTCCCTTCCACTTCTCTGTGCTTTTTGAGTGCGCTCCTTCTGAGTGTGTTTACGGCACGGGATTTTCCAGGGAAATGTGTGGCCTTGGTTTAAGTTGAACCAATGACGTGTAAGTCCCATCTTGCAGGCACAGCCCTTGACGGTCATCTCTACCGTTAGTAAGAGTGGGGCTTGCTGCTACAATTCTGGATTTTTCCCCAAGAATTCCTTGTAACTGTTGTGGAGTTCAGGTATCAATCAATAACACAATCGATCCATGAAATTTCTGTGTGTGGAAAACAGAGTTAACCGCACTCTTGTGAGCCACACCCCTCCCGGGTTCCCACGTGGCGCTCTCCCCTCCGCCCTCCTGCGCAGGTGCTTGTTGACGACTGAAAAGATAGCCTGTATTTCTCCATTCGATCAGTAACTGCTGCGCTCCATACCATGAGGAATTCGCAGTAACATTTCTGCCCTGTCAGGGAACACACAGCCTACCTTATTACTCCTGTTGTTACTTAATTCATTCATGTAACGGGCCGCTCTCCTCCAGCCCCGATGATACACAACGCGCAGTCGAGGCTCCTGTGCTCGGGAAACCCTGGTCGGTGACGGTCACAGCGAGGTCGGCCAGAGGACGGCTCTGTGCTCAGAGCACACGTGCCTGCTGCTGAGGGCGGGAAAGACGAGGTCTGGGGTTTCCCAGAAGGTTCCGAGGGAGGACGGGTGAGGACCAGACCTAGGAAGCGCGGTGCGGGTGCGGTGTGTGCTGGAGGAGCCGAGAAAGCCATGCGTCTGAACGTCAAGGCCACACCACTGCAGTGAGGCTCGGGGACTGGGCGGGGGCGTGCGGCCAGCTCAGAGCCCGGGGGGCTGGGGGCGCTCGGATCCTGGGGAGGGGAGCTCAGAGGCGGCGGGGGGGCTCGGAGGCAGGGGAGGGGGAGCTCGGAGGCGGGAGGGGGGGCTCGGAGGCCCGGGGGCCTGGGGGGGCTCGGATCCCGGGGAGGGGAGCTCAGACGCGGGGGGGGGCCTCGGAGGCAGGGGCGGGGGAGCTCGGAGGCGGGAGGGGGAAGTTCGGAGGCCCAGGGTCCAGGCCACCGGACCGAGTCAGGGGCCCGCCCTGCGCAGTCACCGTCCATGTGCGGCCTGCCTGGGGAGGGGAGCTTGGAGGCCTGGGGAGCTTCTGGGGGCTCGGATCCCGGGGAGGGGAGCTCAGAGGCGGGGGGGAGGCTCGGAGGCCCGGGGAGGGGGGGCTCGGAGGGGGGAGGGGGAAGTTCAGAGGCCCGGGGGGCTGGGGGGGCTCGGATCCCGGGGAGGGGGGGCTTGGAGCCTGGGGAGGGGAGCTCAGAGGCGGGGGGAGGGCACTCGGAGGCCCGGGGGGCTGGGGGGCTTCTGGGGGCTCGGATCCTGGGGAGGGGAGCTCAGAGGCGGGAGGGGGTGCTCGGAGGTGGGAGGGGGGCACGGATCCCGGGGAGGGGGTGCTCGGAGCCCCGGGGGCCGGGGGGG
>CAUYRH010006840.1:0-55835 GCA_963574655.1 Perodicticus potto
TCATATAGTGATTAAAAGGCCATGAAGGCTATGTTAAATAGTTCAATGAAAATATTTCAGATTGTATATGAAGTCAGCACATTGTGCCCCATGATTGCACCAATGTACACAATTATGATTTAATAAAAATTAAAAAAAGAAGAAGAAAAACATCTCCAGGAGTCCCTAAGTTGAATTCCTCTGTTACTTCATTGGCCAGAATTGTTCTCATGACTATTTCTAAACCAGGCATCAAAAAAGAGAAGATGAATATTATGCAGCCTTAAAGAAAGATGGTGACTTTACCTCTTTCATATTTACATGGATGGAACTGGAACACATTCTCCTTAGCAAAGTATCTCAAGAATGGAAGAAAAAGTATCCAATGTATACAGCCCTAATATGAAGCAAATTTATATCTTTCATGTGAAGGTTACAACCCAGTTATTGCACAAGAAGATGGGGAAAGGGGAGAGGGAGGGAAAGGGAGGGAGAGGGTGGGGGGAGAGAGGATAAAGGGTGAGATCACACTTGAGGTCCATCTTTGAAGGGTCAGGAGAAAACTACTAAATGCAGAAATGTTTGCTACTAAATACAAATGTTCTCACTAAATAAAACTACTAAATACAAATGTTCTCACACAGTAAATGAGAAAATCTCACGAATGTTATGTCGAATAGGCGGATGAAATTATCTTAGACTGCATATGAAGCCCACACACTACTCCATGATTGAACTAATGTACACAGTTAGGATTCAATAAAAAAAAAAAAAAAAACTGGGGCTCTGAGCAATTAGGTAAAGCACAAGATTATGTAATTTTAGCAAGGGATGAGTGAAGATTCAAATTATTTGTTGAATTCCAAAAACTACTCTCATTCCACGACAGGAAGGTGGACACAGAAGGTGCCTGGAAAGGTCGTCTCCCTTTCATGAGGGAGCCAACCAGCTCACAGGTCAGCCAAGCCTTCGACCAAGACTGAGTAGGCAAATAGAAAGAGCAGGCCCCAGTCTTTTAAGAGTGTGAACAGGCCAGGCAGTGAGGCAAAGCAGGCTGCCCTTCTCAGCCTCCTGCAGAGAGTCTCCCTATTGAGTGCTTCTCTGTCCCTTCTTCCCCTGTGGAGCTGTGAAGGGGAAAGTCAACAGAAGGTCAGACAGAAATAGGAAAGACTGGTATGGAAAAAAACAATCACTTGGCGAGAAGGCAACTGCAATAAACAACAACAAACTGACCAAGGGTCTTAAAACGGCTGAACAGAGGCTGCAGTGCACATAGCAGGGCGAGAATCGAGCTGTGTACGTTTAAGATGTAAATCTTCCCATGCTGACCAGTTTTCTGTGTCAACTTAGGTAGGATCTCAACCTTAGTTATGCAATCAAACATTCATCTACGTCGGTGTTTTTCAACGTTCTTATAATCTCATGGCACACTCGAACCTATAGTTAAACGTCCATGGCACACTTAAATTATGTTGATCGAAGAAAAAAAGTATGAAAAAGAATATACATACTGTGTTCTGGCCTTCTTTTGAAAATAATTTAATTCATGATCTTCAAAAATTTTCGCAGCACACCTAAAGATCCTCTCAGGGCACACCAGTTGAAAAATCACTGACCCACATGCTTCCATGAAAGTATTTTGTAGATGTAATTAAAGTCCATAATCGGGGGGCTCTAAGGAAGGGAGATGAGGCCTTATTCAGTCAGTTGAAAGACCTTAAGAGCAAGAAGAAATTCTACCTGTGGACAGAAGCGTCTACTCACGTACAAGGGCACCAGCCTGCCTTTCCAAAGGCTGCCCTTCTTGAAGGCCTCCCTATGGATTTCTGACTTGCTCTGCCTGCACCACATGGCATAAGCCAAGCACAAATTCCCTGTAATAAGTTCCTTCATATACATCCCCTACTGGTGCTATTTCTCTGGATAACCCCCAACTGATACAGCTCCTGTGGCTGATACACGCACAAGTCTCAGAAGACACGAGCTGTATATTCTGGCCACAGACCTAAGAACTGTAGGGGGAGAAAAGGCTCTTAAAAGATATTGCCTTAAGAGGCAAAAATGAAGGGTGGGGTCTCCAGTTAAAAATTACTGGTTGAAGCCCCATCTGAGCTTCTTAAAATTAGCTTTCAAGCAAAGTCAAAGCCCTGTTAGCAGACTCCAGTCTTGCGCCCACCCGATTTTCCAGAGATTTTAAAATCTCTTAAGATGACCCAGGAGGTCTCCTATGCCAAAGCTGAGAAGGTTGAACTGAACACATTTATCATGGATGAAGAAAGGATCGCCAGAGGGCTGAGGACAGATGCAGATATTAAGCAAGGCAGAACTGATCCAGAGATGGTCCCACCAGGAGCCCCAAGGGAAAACGTTCTTGGGCAAGGAACCAAGAAACAGTTTTAGATCCTAATCCAAGTGAAATATTGGCAGGACCTAGATCCCAGTCCTGAAACAACATATATACATTCACAACACACTGCTGAATCCAGGCCTTTGCTCACCTGACCTGCTGCCCTGCTGCCCTGATTTGGCTACAAAGATTCAATTCACAAGTCCAATCCATGGGACAGTCATTAGTGGCTCCAGACTGGAAACCAGGGTTTCATGCCCTTGAGTCAGCAGCATGACCCCAAGAGATCCCCATTTCCCATTCTGGAAAGTGTTATTATTGCTAATATTTACTGAGCATTTACCATGTGCTAGACACTATTCTAAGCACTGTACATGGATTACAGCCAACATTTACTAACTGTATGACCATGTGCATGTTCACTTAACCCCTTTGCCCCAGTTTCCTCATCTTAAAATGAAGATTATACCAGTGCCTACCTCACAGGCTAATTATGAAGATTAAACAAGGTCACATGTCTAAGTCCCGATGAGGGCCTCGCACACACTACACAAGTTTGTTGAATACACACACATATGGGCATATGGGCATATATCCTCACAATGGGCCATGACGGCTGTCTGACAGATCTGGAGGTTGACAGGCCAAGATTCACTCCTTATGTGGCAGGATCATAGCCTTCTTATCCAAACTGCTAGAAAAGGATATAAAAATTCTGTTTTGGCCAGGTGCAGTGGCTCATGCCTATAATCCTAGCACTCTGGGAGGCCAGTACAGGTGGATCACGTGAGCTCAGGGGTTTGAGACCAGCCTGAGCAAGAGCAAGACCACATCTCTCCTAAAGACATGCTGGGCATGTTGGTGGCGAACACTTCCGGTCCTAACTTCTCAGGACGCTGATGTAGGAGGATCGCGTGAGCCGAAGAGCGTGAGATTGCTGTGAACTGTGACACCACCGCACTCTACTCAGGGCAACTCTGTCTCAAAAACAAGCAAAACAAAATTAACTCTGTTTTCAAGGGTTGGGGCAGTTTGGGCTCTGAATAGCATCTCTAAACTCACCCAGAAACTATAGAATTTTAATAATAGGCTTGCCTTGATAAAGATGAAAGGACTGAAAATCAAATGGATGGCGACCTCTGTGGACTTTTACCAGAGGGACAGATGGACAAGCCCCTGACTTCCAGGTACACCCTGGATCCAAGTTCACACTTTGCCATTTGCTTCCCAAACGCAACAGAGACAGACCAATGGTGACTCCCTTAAGAGCCCACATCTGCGAGAAAGACCTCAGGCCTATTAAGGATAGGCATTAGGAACCAAGGCCAAAAGCAGATTTTAGAATACAAATTCTACCCTGAACACAAAAATAAGAAAGGCCAAGGGACTCCTTCTCCTGCAGAAATCAGAAGCAGCTTCTGAGCCAGTAAGTTAGATGATGGGGACATGAGATGCAAGAACCAGGCTGCCTCAAATAAACCCAATAATCTGTGTCCAATCTATGTGGTTGCTTTCTGAGATGGGGAGTGTGGGCCACCCGTAGAGAGCCCTTACCATGGACCATCACTTATGAGGGGACTCAGGGATGGCCCTGAGTTTAAGTCAGCCTCTCAGAGTCTCCCAGTAGATATTTTTCCCCCTCCCATTACATAAACATAAAAGATTCTGCAACCTCCCTTTATAAAACTCACTTTTTCTACCAAACAGCTCTCTGGAAGCTGTCTACTAGTCAGCCAAGGGCACCAGAGAGGTAACATTTGATAGTTTCCCAACACTTGCGAAGAGCTGAGCATCAGATTACCAGATAAGCCTAGACAATAGAGGCTGACAGGCGGCCATGGGACTCTACATGAAGAAACACCGACCTTTCCTCCTCACTGAAAGTGAGTTTATTTAACCTCAATTTGTTGAATGAAAGCAAAGCCTTCACAGGGCTGGGGCCTGTGCCTGCACACAGACATGACACAAGTCCACCTAGAGCCAGGAAAAGTCTACACTTGCGTGAATTCCAGAAGGACAGGATGTCTCTCTCAGGAAAAATACACCCAGGCGATTCTCACTAGGGCCGCGGGCCACTCACTCACTCACTCACAACACTCGCCAGCCTAACCCACCGAATTACAACAAATCCTAGGGAGTCTTCTCAAAGCCCTCTCCATACCGGCTGAATCTGGCCTCCTTCCAACATCCTAACTGTCACACAGATGTTTAGGAAGAGCTCTCTCACCACAAAGGGGCCAGAAACTCGTTCCTAGGAAATACAGTAATTGATGGACCCTAGGACCCTAGTTCACGAGAGGACCAGGACCCTTATAATTAAGGCTCTTAAGGACAAGCCACAAAAACCAACAGATGAGCTGCCGCTGGAATAAAAATGCTGGGTACACAACCACTTGGAATGTCCCACAGGACACAATGAGTCATGCCACAAGAGACAGTTAAAAAAAGAAGACCCACCAATCTTAAAACGCTCGGTTATTTGCTCTGCCTTTAAGAGAGACTGTGTTAGGGGAAAGCCCTCTCTGGGAAATCCAAAATGGTGCATCCAGACCCCTAGAATATAGGGGTGACATCTGTGGTTGAGCCGAAAGCTGTGGTTGTATCTGCAACCTTGACCCATCTGCCACATGCTGCTCCTTACAGTCAACCTCCTAGAGGAAGCTGCCTTAACTGCACTTGGAAGAAGGAAAATTCTCATTCTCCCCGATTTTCAGAATCCAACCATAGCGCTTATTATAATAAACTGCAATTCCCATTTTTTAACCAGCTCCCTCCACATAGTGGGAAGCGCCCCAAGGGCAGGCAATTCACTCCCCTTCTCCCTGAATCCTCCACAGCTAGCCCTGTTCCCAGCAGCGCACAGGCACTAAAAACTGAGCTGGATAAACGAACCAGTAGACACACAAACCGTCATACCAGGTATGCGAATGTCACAGTTTTTTCTAAACATGGGTGGGGGGCGGGGGGGGATGCCAAAGAAGGGAAAGGAGGAAATTAGAAAAGAAAAAAAAATTATTTCCAGATTTTTAAATGCAACACAATAGAATACAGAATTTTTTTTTTTTTTTAAAGTTCCCTCCTCCACAAGCAAACTTGAATGTCTGAGTTATTCTTAGGGCATTTTTGGACACTGCCACCCTTAGTTACACACTGCTTGGCTTCCTGAAAAGGCAGGACCTGCACATGCGCGCTGGGCAGCGCGCGTCCCTTCCTAGAGCAGCACCCAGCACACATCTGGGGCTATTTAACAACTGATTGGAAATTTAGCCTTCTGATTTCCAGTTAAATACTAGGCACAGGAAAACAAATAGCACTTGTTTTTCACTGAGCCTTGTCAGTCATCCAAACTTCAGTGCAGGCCAGAGAGCTGCCTGTGGCAGAGGCCCAAATATTTTGACCTTTTTAATTTTTTTTTTTGCCTTCCAGTTTAAGTAAAAGGAATAAACCCGATTTTGGCAAGCCCAGCTTCTTTACCCACCCCTTCTCCTTTCTTAGAAATGCAAAACTGGTTTTAAATATTAAACATGTTTCTGGTATTAATTTACATTTTTCATTAGGATTAAGTTTTGATTTGTTTTTAATCCAAAGCCAATACCACAGACTTGGGTTTCTCTCGTTTATTGCAACTGCCCTGCCTTGATATTTACTTGGATTTGCTGAAGAGGCAATGCTCAGATTGCCATTTTCTGTTTCCAATTAAACTGGGATATAAGACCTAGCAGTTGTATTATCAAAGAATGACAGAGTTGAAAAGCTGGAAGGAACTTGTAGGTGGTACAACCCTATCATTTTAGAGATGAGGGAACTGAGGCCTGTGGAGTTCAGTGATTTTTATCCAACGCTGCATAACTAGTTAGTGGTCGAGCCAAGGCCTCCTGACAGCCAAGTCCGGGTATTAACTAGAAATAAAACCCGAAGTTACCACAGCACTCCAGAAAATTTGAATTTCAGATAAACGATGAACAATTTTTAGCATAAGTATGTCCCAAGTATTGCATGGACATATTTTTATCTGAAATTCAGCTTTAACTGGACATCCTGTACGTTCATATGTCATTGCTGGCAACTATACCTCAGAGACCGACATCCTCTCCCACTGCCCGTCCCTCCCTCAAACATACACACTTCTCTTCACTGATTTTAATGATAAATGGCTAGAAAAAATAAATCACAGCACAGTAATGCCAAGAGTGAATGAGACTAAAGGAGGCTGTTCATTTCTTGAGATTTTCCTGATCTTAGATACCCTCTCCTCCCTAAACTAAGCCTGACATAAAAAGGTTGGCCATGGTCCCTAGAGCAGGCATTTCATGTTATTAGAAGCCAAGCTTTAGGGTTTCATCTTGAAAATTCCTGCTTCTTCCAGGGCTCCAAGTCTATAGACCTTGCAGGAAAGAGGCTCAGATTTGGAATGCAAATAAAGAAAAAAACATTTTTTTAAATCATATATATCTATGAAATAAAGTAAAAAGATACATTTTAAATTCAGCTCATAGATGTTTATATCATCACTTTTTTTTTTTTTTAGACACAGTCTCACTCTGTTGCCCTGGGTAGAGTGCTGTGCTGACACAGCTCACAGCAACCTCAAACTCTTGGGCTTGAGTGATCCTCCTGCCTCAGCCTCATGAGTACCTGGAACTACAGGTGTGCACCACCACACCCAGCTAACTTCTCTATTTTTAGAAGAGATGGGAGTCTTGATCTTGCTCAGGCTGGTCTCGAACTCCTGAGCTCAAGCAATCCACCTGCCTCAGCCTCTTGCACCACGCCTGGCCATACCATCACTTTACAGAGTGCTGTGGCAAGGTTTTTTTCCTAACACCTTTATGAAATCTATACACCATAATACTCACCCTTTTAAACTATACAATTCAGTATCTTTCGTATATTCACAAAGTGTGAGATACACTATGTAATTCTAGAAGACTTTTCTTCCTCCAACCCCAAAATAAACCCTATACCATTAGTAGTCATTCTCCATTGTCCCCTCACCAGCCCTGGAAAATTATTAATCTACTTTTTATAGATTTCCCAGTTCTGGTCATTTTGGATAAATGGAATCATATAATACGTAGCCTTAGTGCCTGGCTTCTTTCACTTAGCCTAATGTTTTCAAGGCACATCCATGTGCTATTTATCAGAACTTTATCACTTTAATGGCCAAATAATATTCCATTGTATGGATATAAGTATGGATATAACAGTTTTGATCCATTCATCCGGTGATGAACATTTGGGTTGTTTCCATGTTTTGGCCATTAGAAATAATGCTGCTTTGAGCATCTGTGGACATATTGTTGGAGATCTTTTTTGCCCAATTATTCCCAAAGAACCGTTTTACATTCTCACCAGCAAAGCGTGAGCATTCCAGTTTCCCTAAACCCCTGTCAATGGGGTCAAATATCTTTTCTATTACAGCCATCCTAATGGGTGTGAAGTGGCATCTCATGGTGGTTTGCATTGGCAATTCCCTAACGGCTAACAATATTAAGCATCTTTTCATGTGCTTTTTGGCCACTTGTGTCTTTTCTTAAGGGAATGTCTATTCAAATTTAAAGACAATTTAATACTGTGGCTCTTACCCATCTTTTTTTAGCAAACTCAGGTTGAAAGTTAGACATCTACTGCCTACTTGAGTTACTCTACCTTTTCTTCAGTGTACAAAGACTACATAAACAAAACAGGCTTGTGTGACCCTTCTAAGAGACGTCTATTTGTAGTTTCTACGTGACACACGGAGAGGGCAGGGTTATTCTTACTTCTCATTGCATCAAGGGGCAACTCTAACCTAGTCAACATCACGTGAGCCATACCATCTGCAAAGGAGAACGATAAGGCTGTGGCGACTTCATCACACGCACGAGTATGACTCACATGCAAAGACCCAGTGCCCGAAACCCAGCCTTGAAACGATCACTCTTCATCCTACTGCTGTTTCCTAGGTTAGAACAACCAGATAAAAGAATCTGCACAGAAAACGAAATCACACTTGCCCCTGCCTGGCAAGCTCCCTCTGGCCTATGCCATGGAATCATGAGAAGGACTGAAATAATTTGACAGAAAAAGACAGATGCCTGCAGGAGATAACATTCACATATCATGTTTTTAATCACCCTTGCGGGTGGCTGAGAAATGTTCTGAGTAACAGAGGCCCTCCTGCGTAATTGTGAAAGTTTTTCTTTTTTAATGTGGGCAATTACAACAAAGCAGATCTGTCAATTTAAATTAAAAGGTCACCCTGACAAATGAGTATGTGCTGTTCAGTGAATTTTTTTCATCATTCTACCTAAAAGAAAAAAAAAAAAGAACTGTTCAAGTATTTTAACTCTACCAAGAAAGAAAAGACAGCTTTGAGACAGTAACGCGAATCCTTCAGCAGCGAATCAGGGAAGCAGCAAGGACACGTCCATCTTGGCCTGAGAGTTGGGAGACCCGTTCTTTCTCCCCAGCTCCTCTCAGCTCTCTGGGTAACCTTGGAGAAGACGAGCTAAGCCTTGGCTTCCAGAGATTGCACGTGCCTTTTGAAGTGTTTGATGAAATACTTCATGTAAAATAATTTATTATTGTACCCTGCCCCCAACCCAGACACAAACTTTCACTCCTGACGACAATCAGTGGATAGACAAACACGCTACTGGTTTTCTGTCCATCCCTGGCCCCTCTGTCACAAAGGCTGTCTAGTGGATGAGCAGATGCTGGAAGCCATTTCAGGCCACAGAGAAGAGGGGAAGCGCCGGCCTTGGGAGAGCTGCCCAGCTGGGAGAGACCTTGCATCACTGTCGTCTACTGAAGTGCAAACCTGAATGAACACCAGATGTTCCGCCATCTAGTCCAGGCCAGGAAGAAATGTGCAGAAGGGGAAAACTGTTTTCCCTAAAGGAAGCCGGCTGGACAGCAAAGCAGAGTTCAGGTGTCCTGGAATTTAAGTCTTCAACTTTTCCCAGTGCCGCCTGCCGCTGTGGGCAGTATTAGGCTCATCACTTGATTTGTGATCTCCTTACATGGGTTTACTCCAAACAGGGTTGATGTTAAATTGTTTATAAAACTGTCTCTTTGTCTTCATTGTTGGTGTGTCTTCTGCCTAATTTCTTTCTTTTTTTTTTTTTTTTGAGACAGAGCCTCAAGCTGTCACCCTGGAGAGAGTGCTGTGGCATCAGAGCTCACAGCAACCTCCAATTCCTGGGCTCAAGCAAGTCTCCTGCCTCCGCCTCCCAAGTAGCTGGGACTACAGGCGCCCGCCACAACGCCGAGCTATTTTTTGGTTGTGGCCGTCATTGTTGTTTGGCGGGACCGGGCTGGATTCGAACCTGCCAGCTCAGGTGTACATGGCTGGCGCCTTAGCCCGTTGAGCCACAGGCGCCGAGCCTTGTTAGTGTGTCTTAAACTTACAGCCAAGAAGTAGTTCTTACGGACCTACAAAATTAATGCAAATGAGCAATAACTAGGAATAAGGTACCTTCCCATAAAGCCCATGGATTGGCGGAATGATTGGGAAGGTGCTAAGTACGACTCTGACACATGTGGCCCACACTTTTCATCTGAACCAGAGAAATAGAAACTCCTTGTGATCTGGGACCAAGCTAGATATTTTGTAATTACAAATGTAAATCTGAAACCCCTCCCAAGTTCTCTTTATTCTAACCAATAATAACAGCAGCAATGTTAACATAATGTCCAGGATTTTTATCAGTGTCAGGCACTAAACAAAACATTTCATGTATAATCACATTTATATTTTGCTTGTTTTTGAGATAAGAGCCTTGACCTGTCACTTAGGTTGGGGTGCAGTGATGTGATCCTAGCTCACTACAGCATCAAATTCCTAGGTTCAAGCAATCCTCCCATCTCTGCCTCTTGAGTAACAGGACTACAGGCACATGTGACCCTGCCTGGTTGGCTGGCTAGTTATTTATTTATTTATTCATTCATTCATTCATTTACTTATTTTTAAGAGACAGGTTTTCAATATTTTGCCCAGGCTAGTATTGAACTCCTGGGCTCAAGTGATCCTCCCACGTCAGCCTCCAGAATAGCTGGGATCATAGGCATGAGCCATTTCGTCTGTCCGTAATCCAATTTAATCAAGATAAGAACCCTATGGTGTGAGGGCTATTATTATTCTCTTATTACAACTGAGAAAAATCGGGCTTAGAGAAATCGTATTTGCCCAAGATTACTACCTAGATTAAAATAAGAGTAGGCATAAGCCTTTACTCATAATCTTTCCATACTGGCCTAATGTGGTAGCATAGCTACAGAGCCCCTGAAATATAGTTAAGTATGACTGCAAAAATGAATTTTAAATTCCAGTTAATATGAATAACCATGCATAGTTGTTGTTACAGTATTAAACAGTACAGCTCTGCAGCCTGAGGGCTAAATGTGCATATGACCTTACGATCACAGCCATTAGTCTTACTCACAAATAACCTTCATTAGAGAACAATGACAATGAGTGTCAGTATGAAGGGAGCCAGGTTAGCATCACAGCTGTACAGTAAGCCCTATCTGGGTCTGAGTCTCAGCTCTGCCACTAACTAGCTATGGGATTTGCTACTTACCCTCTCTAAGTCTTAGTTCCTTATCTATAAGAAGAGATAAATACACCGTTATCATCGTTGTCATAGGGTTATTGTGAGAATTAAATGAGAGAAAATATTATTGGAGCATTTAGTGCAATAACTGGAATGTACTAAGGCTAAATAAATGTGCTAATAATAATAACAACAACACCCAAATAATTATTGATGCTTGGCCTTTTAAATGTAGAGGTAATAAGAGTTTCGATTCTCGGAAAAGGCTATAATTTATTAGTAACCTCACCTTGTAAAAATGTTCCTTTTGAAGGCGGCACCTGTGGCTCATAGGAGTAGGGTGCCAGCCCCATATGCCGGAGGTGGCAGGTTCAAACCCAGCCCCGGCTAAAAACAGCAAAAAAAAAGTACCTTTAGAGATTTAAAATGTTTTATTCTGAAATCCTTTGCAAATTTGTGCAACAAATTTGGCATTTCAAAGGACTCTAGTGTACCCTTTAGCTATACAGATCAGTGTTTTGGTTTTTTTTTTCTTTTTTCTTTTTTTTTTTTGAGACAGAGTCTCACTATGTGCCCTTGGTAGAGTGCTATGGCACCACAACTCACAGCAACCTCAAACTCTTGGGCTTCAGCGAGTCTCTTGCCTCAGCCTCCCAAGTAGCCAGGACTATAGGCTCCCGTCACAACGCCCGGCTATTTTTCGTTGTTGTTGCAGTTGTCATTGTTGTTTAGCAGGCCAGGGCTGGGTTCGAACCTACCACCCTTGGTGCATGTGGCGGGCACCATGACCACTCTGCTATGGGCCCTGAGCCTACAGATCAGTTTTTAACATCTTACCACATTTGCTTATTATTCTCTCTATACATTGTATTTTTTTTCTGAATTATTTGATATCTTAACCCTTAACATTTAAGTATATTTACTGTATTTCCTAAGATGGAGGAAGTTCATTTAGATAACTATAGTATTATTATCAAAGTCAAGAAATATAACATTGGTAAAATCTTTAACCTAAGGCTCAATTCTAATTTTAGCCTCTGTCCCCATAATGTCCTTTGTGGCGACTGCCCTACCGTCCACCAAACGGGAGCCCAGTGAGGATCCCATGTATCTCTTTGGTCTCCTTTAATCAGGAATGACTCCCCAGCCCTTCTTTGTCTTCCATGAACCAACATTTTTGAAGAGTACAGGCTGGTTATTCTATAGAATGTCACTCAATTTGGTTTTGTCCAGTGTTTCCTTGTGATTCAGGTGACATGCATTTTTGGCTAAAATACTACATAAACGATGCTGTTTCTCACTTACAGGCAGGAAACATACACCGACCCCATGTTGGTACCATGAATTTGATCACTGGGGTATTGTTGGGTTATCTTCACCATGTATAGTAACTATTTTTCTCTGCTCATTTTAATAAGTTGTGGAAAAGATATTTTGAGAATATCTAAATAAACCGTTCTTCAAATTCCTTCCACCTCTGCTAGACTAGGCAGCTATTAACAATTCTTGCCTGATCGACTTTTGCTATGATGGTTTCAAAATGATTTTCAAACTCTCTCATTCCTTCTGTATCAATTGACGTTCTACTACAAAAGGGTAATTTCTCCTTTTCCCTTTTTCACTCACTTATTTATCCACTTATTAACTGTAATTACTATAGATTCTTACTTTATCCAATAGGTACGTCTGAGTTTTTAAAACTACTCTTCAAATACAGGTGACAAGAAACTACAGATCCGGATTAAGAGTCACTAAGTAGGCAAAGTTAATTCATCGGGCAAGAGGAAAAGTATAAACTGAGGATGAGATGGGTAAGAGAGGTTTAAAAGCCTCAGGCTCTGCAGTCAGGAGGACACTGCTAGCGTGTAGCTCTCGCAATAGACAATGTGAGTTATCACTACCAAGCTGCAGTGTTGCTCATCATCAGACATGATATCATACCAAAAATATTCCATCCAAACAACCCATCTATTTCTCCACAACTAGCAAACTTGAATGTTCTGGCAAACTCAAAAGGACATGATTTACAAATAGTAGGTAATATTTGGATCTTTCCACAAGAGCTGGGCTCCAGCTTTTTTAAAAATAAAATACAAATGATTTCATTTTGGAGTTCACTGTGTCACTTTCTCAACACACAGAACCTCGTATCAGAAACGAGGCCTGTGTTATATACACACAGAACGGGCTTGTGCGTATTTACTTTGTGGTCAGAGACCACACACCCGGTTGCTATTTACAATATTTACAGTGCTCCTGAAGCCACAGCCTCAGAGCTGAAACGAAAGCTCAGGCCACTACAGGCTCTTCTCTCATCTGCAAGCGAGACCCAACTCTCCATCCTCAGAGGAAAACGTGTGGGTGGTGTTTGTGCTCTGTGGATGCTTATCAATGCCACCCAAATATCACCACGTGCACACTCCAAATGTAACACTCTTTAGATTCAGGAATTGTTTCCATGAAAGCAGGCCTTTCCTTGCAAAGTTTCAGGGCCATACTATCTTTTTCATAAAGATCATTTTGAGAGGGTTTGAAATGCTTACCAAGAAAAGTCTGGAGACTCCAGTGGCAAGTCTCTCTGTCTTCAGGCGCCAGACCAGTGGTTGTGGGGAGTTGAGGAGGAACACGACAGGCTTGTGGTGAATGTGTATGGAGGAAATGGGGTTCAGGTGCAGAGTGACCTAGGATGCAACATAAAGGTGAGAGAAATCTTAGCACTGGCTTTCCATGAAAATCACTCCGAGAAGCGCCTAGAATACATGTTCTCAACTTACAGAAACAAGCAATAAGCTAGTTCAGACTCTATGAAGAACATACGCTAGGTTGAACCGGATGATTTTGCCCATATTTGACCCTGTTCTACAAAATGGCTATTTCATATGGTTCAAACTACACTAATCTCAACCAAAACATGATTTGGCTCCCAGTAAAAGAACACAAATAAACAGAACACATTTTCCACCCCAGAATTTGCCAGGTGTGGAATAAAAGCACCTTCCCTGAGGACTCTTTTTTCCCTATAAGTCAAATGACTAACCTTAAAATTGAAAAACAGAATCCCCTGGGGGGTGGGTCATCCCTCTGGATCTCCAGAGAAATAACTTTCTTCTCCTCCAGGTAAGCCCTAACCTCTATAAAGTTGAGTTGAGTTCTGCCAAAGAAAAGTGCCAAAAGCTAGGAGAGAAGAGCTGCCAGGCCAGCTGCCAGTGCTTTCATCATCCCAGCTATTAGCGGGAAGGGCTTTTCCAAAGAAATGAAGCGCAGAGAACACACAGAATAAAAACTGATTGTACGTAGCCCTGGGGAGGAGGGAAACAGGGAAGAAAACTGTGAGCCAGGTAGGAAAACTGTGGCCACTTTGGACAGTGGATCAAGGACTATTCCAGGTTACACCATCGTCGTTAGCATCACCCGAAGCCACCTATGAGCAGAGACGGAAAAAGTAGATTCAGGAACATCTTCTGGGAGCACACGAGCCAAGGCTGGTCAGCATGAACACAGGAGGGCAAAAGGATATACAGGGAAATACTGCCTAGATGCTTTCAAATCAACCTGCCTCACACTGGCTCTCCGTTCAGAGGGGCGAGGTAAGCCCCAAGAATTGCATATTTAAACAGGGTGAACTTGCCAAAGATCACCATAAAGTAATAAGGGAGAAAAAGAGACAAAAAAGGCCTTAGGCTAGAAAGATACAGACAGAGTGATACACTGAGAATAACCACCTCAGCCCTAATCCATTTAAGGATTAAATGGTCTCGCTGTGTGATGGGAGCCTACACAAGCATCAGGGATACAGCACTAAATACCAGAGGGCTGGCTCGGCGCCTGTGGCTCAACAGGCTAAGGCGCCAGCCACGTACACCTGAGCTGGCAGGTTCGAATCCAGCCCGGGCCCGCCAAACAACAATGATGGCTGCAACCAAAAAACGGCTGGGCGTTGTGGCGGGTGCCTGTAGTCCCAGCTACTTGGGAGGTGGAGGCAGGAGACTCGCTTGAGCCCAGGAATTGGAGGTTACTGTGAGCTGTGATGTCACGGGACTCCATGCAGGGTGACAGCTTGAGGCTCTGTCTCAAAAAAATAAATAAATAAATAAATAAATAAATACCGGAGGGCTTTATTTTCCCCAGTGTCTACAGGTTCACTTTGGTCTCAGTGTATTTCTGCCTTTTTTTTTTTTCTTGCAGAGAGACTGCCTATGACCAATGTCACTTATTATAGTATACTCTTGGGTCATGGATGAACAAGATGCTAAACATTAGTTACCTTTCCAAATCCATGCTTTAGTACATGGTAGGCATTCAGTAAGTGATAAAAGAATATCTTCGTTCTCTGCTTTTCAATGCCACGGAAGTCCTTTATTCTATGAAAAATCCCTACTGTACCATATAATACCATCTTGTTACTACCTGTTGAGTGTGCAAATCCTAATTTTCTAAATAGACTGTAGGCAAAAATGTGTCTTTTTAATACTACGCTTAACATTGTGCACATGAATAAATATTGACTGATTTATCATAGCAAAGTCATAAATTTATATGTTAACCTAAAAAGTTAAAAAAAAAAAAAAAAAGAAGGCTGGATCTTATTCAGGTTAGAGGTTAGACAGATGTTAGTAGCAGCTTTGAACTTCCCAGTCATCATGTGTTTTATTAAGTGCCTAGTAGACTTTCCTAGCACTGTGTTAGGAACTCTGGGTAGAGAACAAGGAGTAGAGGCTTCTAGTTTAGAGAACATTGTCTGCAGACATACTGCTAAGAATTAGGATATATTTGTGAGGAGTAAAGATGCCATGTGACCAGAGAAGAGAAGTATTTTAGGGAAGAAGAGGGCATGGACTGTTAAAGGCGTCTGAGCTTGGCCTCATCAGAAATTGTTATTATATGTACCCTTTCATAACCTCCGATGTTGACTTGTGAATTTTTTCTGATGATTTTCTTTGCAGCCCTATCACAAACAATTCTTTTTAGAGCTCATGGATATGCAAAGTTTTGGTTAAAACACGTATTACAACATACTAATAAGTACATATCTCAAATGAATAAGAAATGTTTTTCAAGTTTATGAAATAAGAAAAAGATATATGAGACAGATATGGGTACTCAGGTCCAAAATTTTCCAGATGGTCCAAAGTGTCAAAGGCTGGCTCACACAATCAAGGAATGATTTCTAGGATCCCCAGCTCTAAGCTTTCCTGGAAACGGCTCCCTGCTCAATATGGGACAGTGTCTGGCCAACATGAATCTCTCGACTCTGGCACATGGGGTCCAGGCAAAGCCCCAAAAGCTATTTGGCAAAAAGGAATTCACACTACGATTGGGAAATTAAAAGAAAAGTACCAAATACTTTTTCAAAAAGATCATTTGGCAGGGACATAGAGTCCTGTGAGCAGCCACCCACCTAACCCCTCAGCAAACCTTCCTCTTCCATACTTCTCCTTTGGAGCAAATCTTGCTGAAGGGAAGGTAATGAATGACCAAACCAACCAACAAAGAATGAGGGTATATAAAATCTCCCAGAAATGTGAGGAGAATCTACCCACAATATCTCAAGGAAATCCTAGCTACATGGCTAATTTCTCCCAGGCTGAGAAAAAAATAAAGAAAAGAAAAGAAAAAATCCTCTATGTGATCAATTATAGCCCAGTGTAGATTATATTTACAGGCCCAAGAACATCCCACTGAAGTTTTTGGGATGATTAGACTGTCCGGCAATCATAGTCTAAAAATCAGAGCTGAGGCGGACTACAGCAAAGAAATGTCCCATGGAGAAATGATCTAAGTGATGTCCAGCGATTTCCAGCTTGAAAAATCCAAACAGTAGCTTAAAGAGTTGAGGCTCAATCCTCTATTGGTTCTCAACCTTCCTAAGGCCGCAGCCCTTTAATACAGTTCCTGTGGGTTGCGACCCACAGCTCTATCACATTTATGCATAAAAATACAGGTACTATCTTGGTGTGTAGACTTCACAAGTAATAAGGAACTGAATGTAGAGGACTTGTGAGTTGAGAAGGCTACGTAAAGAGGATGCATCCCCCAAAAAGCAACAATGGGTACTCTATATTGGTGGCCTCTTTGTAAATCTTTGGGAGTCATAGAGCTTTTAAGAACTTAATACATCCTCTCGTTTCTCTCCCCCCACTCCTCGCCCCCAGACTCACACACACACATACACACACAAAAACCATCTCACATAAAACTTTACTGTGATAGGAAATACATCCATTGCAGGACCCATGAACTCCAGGGTTTAAGGGTTAAGAAACCCTCTGTAAAAGAAAAGGAAGAAATGGAAACAAAAATTGCTCCATTTTCAGCTTGGCACCCATAGCTCAGTGAGTAGGGCACCGGCCACATACGCTGAAATTGGCAGGTTCGAGCTCGGCCCAGGCCTGCTAAACAATAATGACAACTACAACCAAAAAATAGCCAAGCATTATGGCAGGCGCCTGTAATCCCAGCTCCTCAGAAGGCTGAGGCAAGAGAATCACTTAAGCCCAAGAGTTTGAGGTTGCTGTGAGCTGTGACCATACAGCACTCTACCAAGGGTGACATGGTGAAATTCTGTCCAAAAAAAAAAATTGCTCCATTTAATTAAACCAGAAATTATACCTCTGTTCTTAAGATGTGATGTCATCCTTTCAGGGGAAGAACTTAATAGATGACAACTCAGAACTAAAAAACTTTCACCTGCAGTTCCTGGAGTGCCAATGACCTTTTGAAACCCACACTTTGAACACACACTGGTCCATGAAGCCACTGAAGGCTCCTGCTCTACTCATACTTGTCTCAGACTGTAGTGAATGTTCAGTCTTCCTGATGGGAGAAAATGCAAGTAAGCCTGATTTTGCTACACCCCGTCTGCATGGCAACACTGTTCCTCGTGCACAACAGACACACAGTTTACACAAGACAGATAAGAACTCCAACAGGGTGCCTATAGTCAAGACCCATAAAGTCACGTGCTGGTCTGTATATGGCCATCATCTGTCTCCTCTTCAGAGGTAAGGAGATAAGCAACAGCCTTGGCAGTAACTGGAAACATCCTGAATCTGGGTCTCCCAGCACCGGCACTTCACACAGACGGACAAAGAAACACAAATCTGTTCCAGGAAACCAGGGCTCCACAGCTGAACTGGAACTTCACACACCTTTGGGCAATATGACCTTATCTGACGCAAATAAGCGCAAATCTGACCCCAGATGGATCTGAAATGTACAAGTGATTGCTGAGGGAAGGAACAGTATGTGGAGTTTAAAGTGTATTCTAGTCTGAGGAATCCCTACAGCTGACATTTTATTAGTTATTGCTTGTCTTTCGCTATTTGGGAATATTCTTAAAAGGCTGGATTTGGAGCATTTTAAAATTCCCTTTTTAAAGAAATGTTTACATTTCTCTGAATTCATAAAGGTGTATCAATTAGTTGGTATGGTATTGAATTCAAGAAATCTCAGCCTCTTCGTGTCTCTACCCTGACTTTGGGCCGTCAACTGAACATTATCCTCGGTCTAGAAAAGCATCAAGGTCAAAGACTTCACACTGCCGTGGCAGATGATATCAAGCTATTTCCCCATGGTTTTTATCTTGACGCTACTTAATGTGCTGAGAAGGACACAGTTGGTCAATTTCAAAACCGAATCCCCCTTCCCCCAACAAGAACATGAGTGAGGATTCCCTGGGAACCTCTGAAAATAATCTAATATAACCATAAAAGACAGGGAAAAAACCCTAAAATGAAAATCTAAAATTCGATGCAGAAATAAGTCTGTCCTCTCTGCTCCATATTTTGAATGCCCTGGAAAAATCCTGTGAACTAAATTTGGGTTGGGGGGTGAGGGGCAAGAGCTCATATAAACAGAAGAATATTTATGAAACTACAAGTCATGACCTCCTAAAGGGGTCCTGGGAGCGCTGCAAGGGGATTCCAGAGACCCTGGCCCGCCCTTCCCAGAGTAGCCCATTGCTCCACGCTGTGAGGCAAAGAGACAGGGAACCTCAGACTTGGATGTGGGGACCTGGGGCCTCCCGCAGGCTGTGGCTGGTGGCAAGTCTGAGGACACAGCCAGTATTAAGTACAGGCTGTATGAACAGCATGACTATACACGCCACTAACACAACATAGCCTTCCGGGATTCTGGCCTGAAGCACACTAGTGTTCCCAAGGACACAGGCTTCTAGCCTGCTGTGCAATCTCCAGTGGAAACTTTCCCCATCCCACAGGCAGAGCCAGAGCTCAGCTCTGCACTCCCAGACGTGCTGCTGTTTCTACCTCCACAGGGCATCATAATAATCTGTTCAGAATTGTTCATTTCCTCTGTCATGCTGTGAAATCCTTGGGGCATTCTCCAAGGGCAGAAACTAAGCCCCATTCACTATTGCACCCCTGGGCCTACACAGGGCTGGACTCTAGTAAAGGGGACAACAAGTGTTCTCAAGGAATAAGTAAAAGGAAGAATCAATAAAAGTTATTAACGAAATGCCACTCAAAAAATGGGTACACAGCCATGCTGTCCTGGTTTCTGGCCAAAAGCTGAGGTGGGAGTAGGAAGCTAGGGTGAATATTATAGTAAAAAGAACATTAACTTCATTATAAAGGCCAATTTGAACTTTTAAAATACAACCAAAAAAAGCAAGCAGATTCCAACTACCAAAATGGATGGATAACAAAGACAAAAAATTTTGACCAAAGGTGCCACTGTCTTTTAGAGGCATAGAGTTTTAAGTGGTTTTTATTCAGGCAATGAAGAGTGTTAGAACAGTTCGTAATTAAAATTCTAAGTAAACTAAAAGAACTCAATGTTTGCATGTTGATTAAAGTAGGGGGGAGAGGGAAGTTTGTTTTTATCTTTTTTTATATTCTCTGTCACATTTAATAAATAGGCCCGTTTCAATCACTTTAATTTCTAATACTAATTTATAACCAAAGTCGCATATAACTATATACTAGATACATTTATTTCCTCTCATCTTTTACTAATGAGTGGGTTTTGGAATTTGTTTTTGCTACTTAACCTGCTTAGAAAGCCAGTATTTTGCCATGTATGTTTCTTTACCAATAGATATCAGGATGGCCTATGTGTCAGTACTGTGTTAAATAGAACTCCATAATAAAGAGAATCATCAGAGTGATTTTTAGAAGCTGACTTACAAAATAAGTCAGGATTCCCCCATGATTTAGGTACTGGAATAATCCACCAGCCAAAGGTAGTCATAGATCTCAATAATGATTTCTATTTAAGTATCATCTTAAAGTTAGTAAACTTGTAATAGCAGAAAACACAAAATGCAGTGGCATTCAGGGAGTGATTTACAATGTTCCCATCGTCAAAGGATGGCATTTGATTCCCCTGAATCTAGTGAGGAATCTGAATATGGGGATAGAAAACAGAAATCTGGGCTTGGCGCCTGTGGCTCAACGGGCTAAGGCGCCAGCCACGTACACCTGAGCTGGCAGGTTCGAATCCAGGCTGGGCCCGCCAACAACAATGACAGCTGCAACCAAAAAATGGCCAGGCGTTGTGGCGGGCACCTATAGTCCCAGATACTTGGGAGGCGGAGGCAGGAGAATCGCTTGAGCCCAGGAATTGGAGGTTGCTATGAGCTGTGATGCCACAGCACTCTATCCAGGGCGACAGCTTGAGGCTCTGTCTCAAAAAGAAAAGAAAACAGAAATCTGGAGGAGTCATTATCAAGACATGGATGCTCAAAAACACCACACTTGGACTACTGTTAATAAAAATACTAGTGGCAGCAGGAGCGACAACCACCAACGTCTTTTAAGCAAAGACAGCAGGCAGATGTGTGGCTGATACACTGGGTTAAGACTCACTGCTCTCATCAGAAGGAACTGCTTTGCATAATCATTTCATTAGCCCCATTGTAAAGATCGAAATGGTGCTCTAGCCAGAGGCTCCAGCAATCTGCAGAAATACACCCTCCTCTGGATTTCTACAAGCAATGGGATTAGCAGAAGGTGCAAACTAATCCATCCCTTGAACTCCAGGAGCTCCCAGTTGACACGTGGACTAGGGTAAATTACTCTCTAAGGAAACTCAATTCTGGTCAGGTAGGAAAACCTTGAGAATTCCAAGAAGTCTGGTTTCCTTTGAAAGCTGTAATAAAGTCAACTCCTGAAGTTCATCATACCAGCCTCCTACCAGTATTCTGGTCTCTTCCACCAGGTTATGATTTTAAGGAAATGTTTTTAGAGGAACTTCAGTTTCAATATTACATGACCTATCTTGAGAGAGAGAAGAAAAGTAACCCAAAACCCAAGGCAGGAGACCGTGTTATCAGACTGTGTTTGGGGAGCATTTTTCCTGAAAAAGCATTATTTTCTTTGACTAAATATTCCACTATCTTTTAGAGGTATGGTTTATAAAGGCTTTTAATTCAAACAATGGACACAGTCAGAACAGCCTAATGTACAAGGGAGCAGAGGCAGTTTCCCACATTCACACTACACTTCAGCCCCTTTGCCTATTTTCCTGCAATGAGATTTCAGGGTGAGACCTATGATTACTCAAAGCAGAGGGCAAGTTGCCAAAGTAAGCGCACAGAATTTGGCACGTTGTAGTTGATAAGTGTCTAAGATGGGATAACATCTTCATAATGCCAGAATTTAAGGGTGAAGTTTCATTATTTTCGTGAGTCCGAATTAAAAGCAGTTCAACACATTTGTTTTAACTGGAAAGGGACAAAGCTACCATAAAGATTAGGATGCCTGGTAACAAAATCTGTTATAGTTACTCTATATCAGAAAGATCCTTTAATTACTTACTAATAACATGAAGGAAAGGAAAAAAGCAAAAGACCTAAATTGTGCGCAGTCTGAACGGTGTTCTTCTGGACATTTATATACAGGTAAATCAAAACTGAAGGTCACAGCAGGAACTTGGAGCAGATTTTGCCTGAGAATGAAATAAAGTAAAAATTCTAATATAAACCATTTGGCTTTCAAGTTATACAGGGTGGCCACAAATTTCGTGTACAATTTAAAATAGTGCACGATTTAAAATTGCACATGAACTTTATAGACGCCCTTTATAACTAATACTAGACCGGTCATCCATTTCCCAGTGGTAAAGATATTATAATCTTCTCAAAGCTACATACACAGTTAGCAAATGTAAACCTTGGTAAATCAAGTCACAAGATAATTTTTGAATGTGATACAGTATAGAAAGAAAAGATAGCATTTCTCTTCCAAGAAATAATTAAAAGTTTTGTTAGCCACAGTTGACACTGAGAAATAGGAGGCTCTGCTTTAACATGCAGAAATAATATGTCCTAACTTTTATTTTTAGACATAGTCCCACCTCTTATACTTAAAACTGGCTTCTACTATCTGAATTCTACTCAGTGCCTTGAACACAGAAAGCAACTCACATGTTTCATTGAAGCTACATGCAAGATGGATCCCCTGTATTTAAAGAGTTTGAAAGTACCGTGAAGGCTTGTTTTCCCACGCAAACGGAGAAGGGCCAAGCTACTCTTTCATAATATGCCTCTAAAGAATCTTCTAATTGTAACCAAACTCTGGAAGGTCCTAAGAGATACCAAAAATGATACTGCTTAAGCTCTATTTTACAATTCAGTCAAGTCCTAGATGCTTATTAAGTCAACAGTCACTATTCTACTTCTCATTTTCAGCAAAACTAATACTAGCAAAGTTCATATAGTCTATAATTCTCTGCTGTGCCTCAAGCTTTGAAAAGTCCATTAAGTAATAAAAACAAAAATGGGGGCCGGGCACCGTACTTCATGCCTGTAATCCTAGCACTCTGGGAGGCCGAGGCTGTTGGATTACTTGAGCTCATGAGTTGGACTAGCCTGAGCAACATTGAGACCCTGTCCCTACTAAAAACAGAAAAGCCCAAGAGTTGAAGGTTGCTGTGAGCTATGACACCACAGCACACTACCCAGGGCAACTTTTTTTTTTTTTTTTTTTTACAAAAAAAGAAAAACCAAAATGGGAAAAGTAAAAGAGGGGTCGGGGCATTGCATTATAAAATATTCAGGCTTTGATCATAAATTTAAATATGTATTGCAAAGTCACCAAGATCTTAGAAATAACTAAAATTCAAGATGTTTAGGTAGAAAAAGGAAATCCGACTCACAATATGACAAAACTGTATATTTTAGAAAGGTGCGGCTTGGTGCCTGTGACTCAACGGGCTAAGGCACCAGCCACATACACCTGAGCAGGCGGGTTCGAATCCATCCCGGTCCGCCAAACAACAATGACAGCTGCAACCAAAAAAAATGGCCAGGCATTGTGGCAGGCGCCTGTAGTCCCAGCTACTTGGGAGGCGGAGGCAGTAGACTTGCTTGAGCCCAGGAATCAGAGGTTGTTGTGAACTGTGATGCCTCCGCACTCTACCCAGGGTGAGAACTTGAGGCTCTGTCTCAAAAAAATAAAAATAAAAAGGTGCTAAAAAAGAAAAAAACATGACATTATCCATTCACTGGAGTATGATGGGCCCCCCAAAAGGAAAGAAGTACTGATGTGTGATACGACGCGAAGGAACCTCAAAAACATCATGTGACGCGAAAAGAACCAAACACAAATGGCCACGTGCCTGTGATTACATTAACACAGAAGGTCCAGAACCAGCAAATCCACAGACAGGAGGCTGATGAGAAGTTGCAGGGGCTGAAGTAGGGAGTGATGAGGCATTGCTGCTAATTGTCATGGAGTTTCTTTTGGGGGTAATGAAAATATACTGGAACTAGACGGTGGTGATGGTTGCACAATATTGCGAATACAGAAAGATCACTGATGGGCATGCTTTAAAAAACAGCTAAAATGATTGTATTAGGGTTCTCCAGAGAAAACTGACCACCTTATATACAGATACATAAAAGGGAATTATTATGGCTAATGAGATTACGTAGGCCGAGAAGCCCCACTATACGCCATCTGCAGGCTGGGGAACACAGAAAGCTGGTGGCAAAGCTCAGACTGAATTTGAAGGTCTGAGAACCAAAGGGGCCAATGGTGTAACTCTCTGTTCCAGAACAAGGCTGAAGGTCGGAGCACCTGAGAAGCCCTGGTGCAACTTCCCAGAGTCTGAAGCCCCAAGAACTTGGAGTTCTGAAGTTCAAGGGCAGAAGATGAGTGTTCCAGCTCCAGAAGAGCAAGGAAGTTCACCTTTCCTCTGTCTGTTCTGTCTGGGTCTTCAATGAACTATGTTGTGCCCACCTACATTGGATGAGGGTCAATCTTTTTTATTTGGTCCACTGATTCCAATTTTAATCTCTTCCAGAAATGCCCTCAAAGACAAACCCAGAATTAATGTTTTACCAGTTATCTGGGTATCCCTTAACCCAGTTGACACCTAAAATAAACTATCACAACGGTAAATTTCATGATTTCTCTCTCTCTCTCTCTCTCTCTCTCTCACACACACACACACACATACACAATGTTATTTGAACTTTTATACAGAATGGACCAGACCAAGTTAGGTGTTTAAAATGTCATCTGGAAAAGACCTTCAGGTGATACTACAAGGAATTCATTTTATCTTAAAAGGCTGAAAGGTCACATCAATCCTCAGAACTTCACCTCCACAGCAGCCAAAGCCAAGCCACACTCTAAACTCCTTCAGACAATAATTGCCTTTCCTGTGCACTTTTTTCATTTATCTAAATAGCTTCTGTTAAGAACCTATTGTATGCCAAGCCCCCTGTCAATAGAAAGATAATAGAAAGATAAGTGAGATGCAGGTTATCTTTTCCCAGTTTGCTCACAGACCAGAGGGAAGACAGATACACGAAAAGATGATTAAACACTGTGGCCGAGATATGTTCAAGGTTTCTGCAGAGAAGAGGATGACGGGAATGGGGCCGGGGGTGGGGGTGTGGAGTGGGTGGGGCAATAGCAGTTTGGGCTAGGATGTATCTCCCAAGCCAGAAACAGGACCCAAACTTCTATTAGGAAACAGGCAAAAATCTGTCACCATGATAAATGATCCTGATTTTCCTACTTCTTCCCAATTTTCTAAATTGCTTGGATCAGATGGATGACCACCTGTCAGAGATTTAGAAAAAAATTCACAAACTGAGGATAAGCTAGACTAGATGACCACAAAGCCCTCTGACCCTAGAGTCCAGTGATTCCCTGATTTTACTACTCAATATTTTTTTTTTTTTTTGAGACAGAGCCTCAAGCTGTCACCCTGGATAGAGTGCCGTGGCATCACAGCTCACAGCAACCTCCAATTCCTGGGCTCAAACGAGTCGCCTGCCTCCGCCTCCCAAATAGCTGAGACTACAGGCGCCCGCCACAATGCCCGGCTATTTTTTGGTTGCAGCCGTCATTGTTGTTTGGCGGAGCCGGGGCTGGATTCGAACCCACCAGCTCAGGTGTACGTGGCTGGCGCCTTAGCCTGTTGAGCCACAGGCGCCGAGCCTACTCAATATTTCTTAAGACTTTTCAGAATCTCTTCACTTATTTCCTATTTGATTTCTTCTCTAAAGAAGTTCCCTAAATTTGTTTTTAAAAATCTACATACAGCGTAAGCACTATAGTAGAGTCCTTGAGAATATTTCTCAAGAACAATATGTCAAAAGAAAATGGCAGAAATCCATTAGGGAAGTGATGACAACTTCTTCAGAATTTCATAAAGAATACTGTCTTGGTAAGTTCAGGTCACATCTGTCCATGTCTGGGAATATGTGAGTTTGTGGGAGATTGCTGCCTCTTGTAAGTCCAGACTCCAAAATTAAAACTTGCTTCAAAGAAGCCATCATTCCTTATAAAATATTAAATAAAGTATCTCTGAACCTTAAAAAAGACCAGTCACACAGGATTGTTGAGGCTAAATCATTTATTTTTACTATAAATGTAATTCTTTGTGAGCTCCAACGTATGAGGAAAATTTTACTATTCTCTCAGAAAAAGCTGATAAAGAGTTGTATTTCCAGATCTTTACAGATGAACAATGTTCTAAAATACCCTTGTTTGGAGAGAGGAACCTGAGGAAGTCAAAGGCACCTGCACAGTCCAGCCAGCAGTTTCCACATCCTTACGCAAACTTCTAACCAGCGTTAGCAAGTAGCAAAACTACGTGATTTTTTTTCCCCCTTCTGTTAATTTCCCGCTCACCATGGACGGTTGCTTTGTGTCATCAGTGCTCCCAGGAGGAAGCTCTTTCTGCAGATACTCTGACCTAAGTTCTGCTGACCCCTCTCTTAGAGCATCTGGCAACATCTGCTGCCTTGTATCAGGTTCACTTTGGACATAGAAACTATCTCAGAGGAAGGGTTGGGACTTGTCTTTTTATCGCCTTAGAGGTAGTCCAGTATTTAGCACTTAAAACTATATAAATATTTAATGAGTGAATGAACGAAGAAAGGAATCAACACACACATTTTAAATGATCGATTTCACCTCTTCCAGGATCTTTGTTTTCTCCCCAGTCGGCGGGCATCTCCCGTAACCCAATCCTTTGGGTCACTCTGCCTTCCTTTCTACATCACAGGCAGTGTGACCTAGTGGTGAAGAACAGTGAATCAGCGCCAGACTCTGGGTTGGGATTGCAGCTTTCCATTTAGCAGCCTTGGTCCTTGAGTCCATTAAGACTCTACATCAAATGTCACACAAGGATAATAGTTACACCTATCGCATCAGACGTCAAGGGGTTAAATCTGCCACTTGCATAAAACAGAACAGTGTTTGGCACACAGCAAGTGCTCGCTAAGTGTTAGCTCCCACTCTGCCCTCTAAAACCACAGCTATTTTTCTCCATTCCCTTGGTTCCTATGGAAAGCAGCTCTTGTCTATATGATCCTTGCTGAGGTTTAAAGTCAAAAGAGCTTTCCTCACAGTCCTCCAAACACCAAACTACTGGCATCCTTGGACTTGGCCCACATCCTCTTCCTAAACCAAATTCTCCTCTCTGGAAGCACCCGAGCCCTGTTAAGCTCCCCCTTTGCCACCACTGTCTTTCTTCCCCACCTGGCAACTCCTTCAACCGGCTCAGTCTCCCTGCCAGAGCTCTTACTCATCTCATTATCATGACCACCACCAACACCTCCGTGCTCGCTGCACTCCGCCTTCAGCCAGACTTGGACATACTTCAAAGGCCCCACATGATTGGGGGAGGGAGGGGTAGGCCGTAAGGAAGCTGTTTGTTTTTAAATACAACATGCCCTGAATGAGATGCCCTGTTTGCATGTATTTGCTTATCCTGACACAAACCCACCATTCTGGGGTTTGAACAAGCTCTGTGAAGACCTGCACCAGATACAAAACCAAAGAGGTCGAAACAGCTGCAAAGGGCTCTGTTTCCGTGGAGATGGGAGTTTTCATGGAAGGCTAAGAATCACCACAGCAACCTGACTACAAAAACAGTTCGTGGGCTTCAGCACCATAACCCTGGTAAAGCAATTTGTCCTCCATGAAAAGGCCGGGGCACAGAAGTTGAAAAATGGTCAAAGTAAACACTGCTCCTCAAACACCATTTTGTTGTGTAGATTTCAAGGCATCAAGTCACAGTATCAGAGTTCTGTTACGAAAGATACACACACGTCAAGGGCCAAGGACGTGCCAGGCTGAACCGCCGGCTCTGGTGTGAAGGTCTGAGGAGAAATTCGGAGAACATTTTCCAAAACAACCATTTCAAATTTGCTCTAAGAGCAGACCAGGGTAAAATGTATGCTATTAGATCAAGTTACCCTGCCCAAGCGAGAACAGCTGTTGATCTCAACCTTGAATTAAAAAAAAAAAAAAAAAGCAGTGATTTTTCTGATAAACTCTAAATAGACTTTATTCATGCTGACTTTACATGAACTAATTCCTATAAATAAGCGACTTCTCTAAATCTTATTAAATACTTAATGAGAAACTGTCTGATCTACTACCCTAAATCTATACTACAGTTTAAATAGTAAGAAAGAAACCACAATGTACTATCCCTACACGCTATAGAAGCAACACCTGTAAAGTACAGCAGCATAAAACAAAGTTCAGGCTGGGGGCAGTAGTTCATGCCTGTAATCTCAGCACTTTGGGGACCAAGGTGAGAGAATCTAGAGTCCAGGAGTTCCAAGCCAGCCTGGGCAATATAGCAAGACCCCATCTGAGGAATTTTTTTGCCCTTCCTTTCACCCAGAGACCACCGTCTTCCAGTAATTCACCAAAATGACAAACACAAAGGGAAAGAGGAGAGGCACCTGATACATGTTCTCTAGGTCTTTTAGAAAACATGGAGCTGTTCCTTTGGCCACACATATGCAAATCTACAAGAAAGGTAGACATCAAGATAGATATTGTAGACATCAAGGGAATGGGTACTGCTCATAAAGACAGGCCACACAGATGTTACCATGCAAAACTGGAAGTCTACAACGTTAGCCAGCATGCTGTTGGACACATATATGCAAATCTACAGGAAAGGTGATATTGTAGATATCAAGGGAATGGGTACTGGTCAAAAAGGCATGCCACACAAATGTTACCCCCCCAAACTGGAAGTCTACAATGTTACCCAGCATGTTGTTTGTAAATAAACAAGTTAAGGGCAAGATTCTTGCCAAGAGGATTAATGTTCCTGTTGAGCCTATTAAGCACTCTAAGAGCTGAGACAGCTTCCTGAAACTCGTGAAGGAAAATGATCAAAAAAGAAGGAAGCCAAAGAGAAAACTACCTGGGTTCAACTGATGTGCCAGCCTGCTCCACCCAGAGAAGCACACTTTATGAGAACCAATGAAAAGGAACCTGAGCTCCTGGAACCCATTCCTTATGAACTCATGGCATAATAGGCATACAGCATAGCACACAGGAGAACCTAGAGAACCAATGGAACTGTAATATTAGGTGCTCGAACCCATTTATCTCCCATGAATTCATGGCATAATAGGTGTACAGCACAGCACACAGGAGAACAAAGAAACCCCATCTAGCAGTAATATAAGGTGATGAAACCTATTCCCCATGAATTCATGGCAAATAATCACACAAAGCTTTGTCACATTCAATGGCAAGGCACCTCCCTGAGCTACTGGAACCTTTTCCCCATGAATTCATGGCATAATAGGTGTACAGCATAGCACACAGGAAAACCAAGAGAACCAATGGAATGTAAGGTGGTGGAACCTATTCCCCATAAATTCATGGCATAATAGGCATACAGCATAGCACACAGGAGAATCATGAGAACCAACAGAACCATGATATTAGGTGCTAGAACCTATCTATTCCCCCATAAAGTCATGGCATAATAGGTGTACGGCATAGCACACAGGAAAACCAACAGAACCAATGGAACATAAGGTAGTGGAACCTATTCCCCATGAATTCATGGCATAATAGGCATAGCAAGCTTTATCACATTCAATGGCAAGGTCCCTCCCAACCTGCTGGAATCTCTTCCCTATGCATTCATGACATAAGTATTAAAAATAAAAGTACTATAAAAAAAATTTTTTTTAATTAGCCAAATGTGATGGTGTGCACCTGTAGTCCTAGTTACTCTGGAGACTGAGGCAGGACAATCACTTGAGCCCAGGATTTTGAGCCTGCAGTGAACTATGATGACGCCACGGTACTCTAGCCTAGACAACAGAGACCCTGTTTTGAAATAAACACCCTAGAAATTTCTTCATGAATTTTAAAAAGCCCTTAGTTTTTATTAGTATGATTAATTTAATTACTATGTTAACTATGGCTTGAATATACAGAATTTGTAGGGTTGTTTTTTTTTAAGGAACTCAAAGTGGCATTATTACATCCTTGAAAATTTGGTAAGAAAAACCTACAATTCTCATCAACAAGAATTTACATAATAATCTTCATATGTTAAATTATGTTGGCAGTCTACAATGCACTCCTAAAAAACTTAGCAAGATTGAGAAATCTGCAACTTAAACTACCCTCGACAGGAACGTAAGTACACACCTCACCGTGCCCTCTTTCTCTGGAATGCACCCCATGTACATTGCTGCTGCCTGAATCTCTTGTGGGGAGAGGATTTCCCTTCACAACGTCTGGAGTGTCCACAAGATGCTCAGTAAATCGGCAGGGAGTTTGCTACCCGCCAAGTTCATTGCTCCATGGGCCCCACTAGCTCTGCGGTTCTCAATATACAGGGAGGTAATTAGTAATGTCCAGCCATCTGCGTGTTTCACAGGCGGGAGTGAATGGTTTGGCCTAAGGCTTACTTGGACTTTCTAGCTTCTCCTTGTTCTACCTCCTTCAGGTTCGTAAGCACGAAGTTGCTAAGAGGGAAAAGAAGGTCTTATTTTATATGTTTTGTGCATTTACTGTCCATTCCTCAGATACTGAATGTTACCGTGTGCAAGGCTTATGACAATATCTAAGAATTTTTAATTCTTACATATATTTTTAGATAAATGTTTTATATAAAAGGTATATTTTTATGGGTATTAAAAACTTAATTTCATGTTTAGGATATTCAGAAAGAAGCTAAATTTTTTTCAGTGAGTAGATTTAAGGGAAGATATTAAATAATGGTACAAATAATACACGAATACTGCATAAACTATAATATAAAGACAGCATCTAGAAGCATCTATGGGGGAGTATGACTAGGTAAGGAAAGGCTTCGAATGTGAATCGGACACAAGAAGTTCACAGTTTAATGGGAATATAAGACATACGAGGAGCATATACGCTGGGCAACTTGAATCTGTGCTCCCGTGTTGCCATCCTTCCACTTGGCCCCAGTAAACTCTCCACTTACATATATATTTTTATAAAGACAGACAGACATAACTCTACCTCAGGGCACGTCAACCAGGCCCTGAGGGTGAACAGGGCAGGGTCAGGCCAATCTAAGGGATGGGTACGGAGCAGGGCAGTGGGGGCAACATGGGTAGGACTGAGGACTATTTCATTCAGATAGAACTGAGGAAATGTTTAAAAAGAATAAAGAGAAATAAAATTGAAAGGGTGAATGGGATGAGATCACAATGGGTCTTGAAAGCCAAGCTTAACTAATCCGTGAAAACAGAAGAACAGTGCATAAAACAGTCAGCTCTTCACAGATGGGACCATGTCTTCCTGATAAACAATCAGCATGTTAACTTCTGGCACATTAAGCATCACTTACTTATTCTCAATACTGTATTAATTCATTAAATGCACATATGTCAATCACCTGACAGACTTGCCATAACAAATACATATCATTAACAGATCCCAAAGCAATTTAAATCCCATTTTGTTGAGGATCCCAGGCCACATCTTGTATGATGTCACTTTAGAGATCAGTGATTTTCAAACAGTGTGCCACGGCACTCTGGTGTGCCATGAGAGTATCTTAAGTGTGCCTGGAAAATTTTTAAAGATGATTAATTAAATTATTTTCAAAAGAATCTCAACGTACAGCAAGTATATTCTTTTTTTTACTTTTTTTTTTTTTTTGCAGTTTTTGGCAGGAGCAGGGTTTGAACCCACCACCTATGGTATATGGGACCAGTGCCCCACTCCTTTGAGCCACTGGCGCCGCCCCCAAGGAATATCTTAAGGTGAGAAAATTAAATTTTAGTTCTCAACCCCAAATCTCCCAGACGTAAGGGCTTTTTTCCCTGGCTTTGTCCCCAAGTCATGGGCCCTCAACAAACACCTGATGAGTTTGGGGTACATTTTAACCATAAACAATCAATAAATCAAGCACATGAACTCGGAGTTTTACGCAGGTTTACAAGAACTCACAGGGCCTGGTAATTCTGGTCCCGGTTATATGATTTTATGAAAAAAAATCTGTAAGTCCACCCACAGTTCTCTAAGAAATGAGCCAGGTAAGCATGTATCCCTCTAATTTATCATCCCTAAAGTGAAAACAACTCTCTAGGCTACAAGTCTTCCTAAGATAGATGCCCTCTGAACTCTCAGTAAGACCTAATAATTCCTTAGCATTTCTAGTATATATCCAAAACAATTTGGGGCCATAATCTCTCTCATATCATTCTTTTCAAAAAGGGAAGTAAACTATTGGTAAGCAAATTTAGAACAAAAATAGATTTCCAGAAAATAATCATTTGTTTGCCCTCAGGGAGAAAAAAGTAAATTATCCTGGCCTGAGAAATAGGCAATTAACTTTCAGACAAACCACAAACACTGGTGTTTCCCATCTTGTCTTCCTCCTAGTATAAGATGCCAAAGTATCACTCATTTTAAAAATAAAATCACTTTTGCTAAAGCATTTTACTCTGAGCTTCAGTTTCCCCATAAACGAAGAGGCTAGACTAAATCTGTGTGGCCACCTATAATTGCAAATATTATGTTCTTTGAATATTTGATGGAGTCAGCAACCATCTCTAGGAGAGACCCCCCAAAATAGATGCAGCTCACAAGAAAGAATGGGCTGATGTGACCGAATTCATCAATCTCATAAATGTCAGGTCATACTAAATGATTTGTGCATCAATTAAAAGGAACAATTAACAAAAGTTTAGTTTTACCTGCCAAAGTGAATACAAGAGAACAAAATAGAAGCCCTTTCTTCTGCAGACAAGTGAAAAATTTCTGAAATAAATTTATTTAATTTTTCGGACCAGTGTGAACGTGTTTTAGAGAATTTCTTTTCTTTCCTTAACTTTAATTCCAGGTCAACATGTGCCCTCTTGTCTTTTACCTTTGGCAGAAGCAAAATAAATACTGAAATACTCAAAGCTAATTTTAAGGGTAGATCACGATTTATGGTGTCCTTACAGTAGTGCTGACAAGATAATAGTCTTAAGATAAGTGAATATCTTGGTTTTGCTAATTCCTTTTAGATACACTTTTCAATGAGAGCTGTTTGATTCATACTGAGTTTCAGAAAGATTAGATTTTTCTATTTTATACCAAAATACAGAATTTATAATCAATCAAACTATGGCTTCAAAAACAAAAGAGTAAATGCAAACATGGTCACACTGTCGGGATTTAAAACACCATTTTAATGGGCTAAATCTTCCTTAATAAGGACCATGGCAGCTGATGGTTAAACCCTCCATCATTAGCTGAGAATGAGTCTCACTTATTGTAATGGACTCACTGGGGAGGGAATTCTGTGAGAGCAACAGCAGTTTGCTACCTGGGCACTGGTAGGCACTCTGGGCTGTTACCAAGTCCTTCATTTTCACCCCATTTATTTGCATCTTCCTGACTTTTTTTTCAATTACTTCATTGGCTGCTCCAAAAACAAAGAAATAGGGGGAAAAAGGTGAAATTAGAACTAATGAGTGGATTTGGTTTAAGAACACTTAAAAAAAAAAGCTTGAAAGAAGATATATAAAATATAAGATTAAATATTAGAACTATTTAATAAATTTAAAATATTTAATATTTAATATGACATATTAAATATTATAAATAATATTTGTATACAATAAAATCACTATCTTTTAGTAAGAGAGATTTTTAGAGACATTCTACTCCAAATGTTTGTTATATATAAGAACACTGAAGCCCAAAGAGGTGACTTGCTCAAGTTCCAAAGTTAGTTATATAATAGCAACTTTGGGACTGGAACCTAAATTTCTATCTAATAATCTTGCTTCTATTTATCCTGCTAGTAGAACTACTCATGTCTCTCTCTACCCATATATTACCAATTCTCTGTTATTGGGAAAGAGGGATTCCCCAAGTCTTCAGAATTCAGGACCAGCTCTTTTAATTACTAGAAAAGAACAGAGAAATCTAAGAAATACAAAGAACAGCTCTGCAGAGCCCCACACGACCCAACGCCTCCTCCACCAATCTCACCTTCTCCCATCCGCCTCCCTGCTGAAACCCCAGCCCAGGCACACTGGCCACCTCTCTTGTCTGCAGCAAGCTGCTTCCAAGCTTGGGGCCTGGGCATCAGCAGATCCTTTATTTGGCCTCTTCTTCCCCAAATCTCTGTATGGTTCACTCCTTTTCAGCATTCACTCAGAGAAGCCCATCCTGGCCAGGCTTGGTGGCTCATGCCTATAATCCTAGCACTTGGGAGGCTGGGGTGAGATCACGTGAGGTCAAGAATTTTTTTTTTTTTTTTTTGAGACAAAGCCTCAA
This sequence comes from Perodicticus potto, assembly GCA_963574655.1. NCBI lineage: Eukaryota > Metazoa > Chordata > Mammalia > Primates > Lorisidae > Perodicticus > Perodicticus potto. The sequence continues at coordinate 33,870 of CAUYRH010006840.1, forward strand.
GCTGTCTCCCTGGGTAAAGTGCTGTGGCATCACAGCTCATAGCAACCTCCAACTCCTGGGCTCAAGCGATTCTCCACCTTCACCTCCCAAGTATCTGGGACTACAGGCACCCACCACAATGCCTGCAGCCATCATTGTTGTGTGGCGGGCTGGGCTGGATTTGAACCTGCCAGCTCAGGTGTATGTAGCTGGTATCTTAGCTACTTGAGCCACAGGTGCTGAGCCTGAGGTCAGGAATTTAATGCCAGCCTGTGCATCATAGCAAGACCCCATTGTGCCTGTAGTCCCAGCTACCTGAGGCAGGAAAATCACTTCAACCCAGGAGTTTGAGGCTGCAGTGAACTATCATCATGCCACTGCCCTCAGACCTGGGCAACAAAGAAAGACCCTATCTCAGAAAAAGAAGAAACCCAACATCTTAATCACCCTAACAACCAACTCTTCTTGTCATTTGAATGCCTAGGTACCTACCCTGTGTTCCAAACCATGTAAGCATCAAAAGGAAGGGCTGAAACTTTGCCTTGTTTAGCATTTTATTTCCAATCCGAAAACAGTGCACACACATTTTTTAGAATGATTAAATGAATGAATGAGTCAAAGACAAAAGGCAAATAAGCCAGCATATGCAGTGGCGCGGAAGTCCTTTCATTTACATCTTTATAAAATTAAAAGGAAAAAAAAGACAGAAAGCTTCTATACAAAGCATATCTCCTAGACACTTCTCATAAAAAGTCATTACCAACAAAACAAAAATAACTAACTTTCAGCCTACACAAGGCGTGCAGTAATTCAAGATCAAGACAGAATATATCTCAAAGTTCACCTGATTCTGTCAGCAGAAGCCTTGCAGGACTGAATTTTTGGGCAGGTGAACAATACATTGTTTTATTGAAATATTTCCCAAGATTCCAAATTCAACTCCATGGTCCTTTTTCACTAACGGGCAAAACACTAACCTGTTTCCAAGCGATTTAGTAATATTTTGGCACAGATAATCCAGGAAAGAGAATTGTTTGTATAGAACAGAGCTAGTATTAATAACAGGGCGCCCCAACCTGTCCTCTTTCTAAGCTCCTAACCTATAGATGACAACCCAGCTATTCACATTTAATTCTCACCAGATGGTTGCTTTATCACAGCTCAAAGACTTACCTCCAATACGGTTAAGTCAACAAGCAACACTGGGAGCAATATTTAAGCCCACATTTAAAACAAGTAAAGAGGCTGAGATCATCTCAGGGATGCAGGAAAAGGGAGCAGGAACAAGGGGGCAACTCACTATCGACCGTATCTTTGTTACCTTTGGAACATTCTCAAGGTTAGCGGTGTCAGGACTGCCAGTATCTGGCGCTGTGCCTGACACATAACAGGTGCTTAGGAAAGAAGGATTTAATGATTGAATCAAACCTCGGGAAAGCCCACCCTGCCCACAGCCACTCATGCTGCCATGTCAACTCTACCTATAGGAAGGGTGTTATGAATTCAAGCTTGGGTTCTACCAATTACCTCCTAGCTCATGAACTTGGGTAGAATATTTAACCTCTCTCAGCCTCAATTTCCAAACCTGTACAACGGAGCTAACCGTGACTCCCCTGCAGGGGTATTGAGAAGCTCAAGTAAAATGCTGGATTTTGTAATTCTCCATAAAGAAGCTTTCCAGTGTTTGCACTTTGACTCTGATCAGTTGATGCCGTTACCTCCTGCCTCCAGGTCTCCGGATTTTGAAGCAGGATGACAAATTGATGACAGCTGCATACATGGCTCTCCGAGCAAGCACTTGGCTTCCTAATGAAGAACTAATGGTTTTTCCACAATTTGTCAGCCTTTCCTTCACCTTTGGGATTTAGAGCTCATTAAAGACCAGGCCTGAAAGATACTCTACCGAGGGCGATAAAGTGAGACTCTGTCTCTACAACAAAAAAAAAAAAAAAAAAAAGAAAGAAAGAAAGAAAGACTAGGCCTGAAAGATACAGCGTGGGCAGCACAAGTGCAATCATCTTTCCCACCTTTCACCAGTTATTCCTGCTCAGGCGCTGCTAACCTGGACGGGCTGAGGACTTGCTCTCCAAATTTCATTGCAATTTGGGGGTACTTCTGAATCCAACAAAGAATGATCCTGAGAAAAACCACATTCGTCCCACACCTGACCCCAATTCCACACCTGCTCTGACAGGACCCCAAACCTCTGAACAGAAACTCGATCACTGGGCTTGCTGGTGTATGCTTTCCAAAGAAATAGGAAATGCTAGAGCAATGAACCACTTCCAAGGCAGCTGATGATACCACCTTGACAGGTAAAGCTGGAGGTTTCTTCCCATCTGTAACTGAGAAGTGTAGGACGAATATTTATCTTTAGAGGCCTACCTAAATTGGCCCTTCAGTGTTAAAGATTTTAACAATTCATCTTGCTTTGAAGACCAGCAGCGGAGCAGATGAAGGCCCCTTCTCCAGCATAAACACCAACAGGCAAAACCATCAGACAAAAGCTCTCATGCCTGCCAAGGTACTGGCTGTCCTCAACATATTTCATACTCGGTTCGATTTTATTTACTAGTCTCCTCCCCTAGTCTTGGAAAATTCTCCTTCCAGTTCTCCGCCAAACCACATCCCTATTTTGAACCTCTCCAAATTCTCACCTCCAAAGAGCAGTGCCAGGCTAGCACACCTGGCTCCAATTACTTCTGCAACATGCCTCCCTCAGCACCCCCCGTCCAACATGCCTGATTACTTAGCACTTGCGTGTTTATCTCAGCCCAGCTGCAGATGGTTAAGGCTGTTTGGTTGGGTTTCTGTCACGTGTGTTGAGGGTAGCGCGATGTTTCTAAGCCTTTGTCCTTTCTCTTTACAGGTGCTGCTCTTGTCCTTGGACGCACAGTGGGCCGTGCGGGCTGCTTCCTTTCTCACTCCCACAATGCTTTGCACTGGTGCCCAGTTCATGGAGGCTGCTGGCCGTCCAAGCGTATGGTTCTCATTTACATGGGGAGGGGCCTCCGCTCAGCAAACTGAAATGATTAGTTCCTCTAATCTTCTATATTTCAATAAATAAAAGAGAGGGTGAAAGAGTCTTATGTGTATTTCTGTCCTGATGAAACAGTACAGCTCTGGAAAAATCATGAAAGTTTTACTGTGTAAGGCAGTAAGATCTAAGCAATGACACTTAGAACCATTTTTCCAAGCATCGAGAGCCAGATTTGCCCCCAGATCTGTAAATCCTACTTAATCTAGGTTTTTAAAAAACACATAAGACGACATCAGACACCCATATTTCAATTATTAGGTGGTTCCTTACCCCTCATATGCTAAGGGTTTCTTATCGATAGTTGATAGTTTAACAATTCTAGAAATAATTTCTTTTTTGAGATAGGGTTGTGCACTGACAGTCAGGCTAGAGCACAATGGTGCAACCATATCTCACTGCAGTCTCTAACTCATGGGCTCAAGTGATCATCCCATCTCAGCCACCTGAGTAGCTGGGACTACAGGCATGCACTGCCATGCCCAAATAATTTTTTATTTTTTTGTAGAGAGAGGATTTTGCTAAGTTGTCCATGCTGGTCTCAACCTCCTGGCCTCAAGAAATCCTCCTGCCTCAGCCTCCCAAAATGCTAGGATTATAAAGGTAGGCCACCACATCCAGCCTCTAATTTTCAACTGGCCTTTATTACTAAATTTAAATTATGCTCTTTTTCATAATGGAGGTTTAGAATAACTGAATTAAAAATACACCCCTAATTTCCAATGTAGACTCAAAAAATAGCATTGAAAGAAATATTTGAACTCAATCTTCCCAACTTGTTTATATTGACAAAAAAGGAAATTAAGACCCACATGGGTCTACATACTCAAGTTTAAACAAAAAAGATCATGACAGATGGATTAACACAGGATTGTGAGTCGATCCAGTGCTGTCTTCTACACCTTGAAACCTTAAGAAACGCTACTTTATGCCTAAACTATACATACTAATGTCAATAATCAGATCTTTAAAAAAAAATAGGAGAAATTTCAAAATACAAAATTTCCAGATTTCACCTACTCATTAAAGCTCAACTATTATGCCAATATATCCATTTGTTCATTCAAACATTTATTTAATGAATGTTTACTGAGTGCTTACTACGTGCTGGACACCATTCTAATTGCTGGAGATATCAGTGAACAAAATATCTATCTTTGTGGATATTCTAGTGCAGTGGTTCTCAACCTTCCGAATGCCGTGACCCTTTAATACAGTTCCTGTAGGTCATGACTCACAGGTTGAGAACTGCTGTTCTAGTGGAAGAGACATTCAATAAACATGCTTCAAAATAAATGAATTATCAGCTGATGGTCTGAGTTAGTTTTTAAAAGTAAAACAAGCCCTGGAGACAGTGTGTGGGAGTTTATGGCTATTTTACAAGGGGTGGGCGACAGGCCTCTCTGCAGAGGTAAGATCACAGTGGAGACCAGAAAAAGGAAGGGAAGGTGCCCATGAGTAACGGAGAGAAGGGCTCCAGGCAATACCAAGAGCCTGTGCCAAGGATGGGAGGCAAGATGGGGCCAGCCACTGTAGTCAGCAATGGTGAGAGTGGCGGGAGAGACACGGAAAGTCAGTGGGGGCTCTGGCAGGGATGGGGATTTTATTCTAATATAATAAGAAACCACTTCATGGAGCTGAGCTGGTGAACTTCGTGACAGGACTGGAGTTCTTAAAAGAGATCATGCTGGCTGCTACGTAAAGACACAGCTCTTACGACCACTGATAGCAGCTGATGTTCACTAAGTCCTGATTATATCCAATGCCCTGCTCCAAGCACTTGTTGTATTTTAATTGTTTAATGGTCACAGCAACCCTAAAGTAGATTTTTTTTTTTGACAGTCTTTTTTTTTTTTAATAGCTATTCTAGTGGATGTGAAATGGTGTCTCCTGTTTGATTTGTACCTTTTTTTCTTTTACTGTTGGGGGTTCACTGATGAAGTAGATATGAATACAATTATTATATCCCCATGAGGGAGAGGAGAAATTAACTAACCTGCCCAGAGCCACATAGCTCAGAAACAGGAGAGCTGGGCTTCCAACACAGATGCTCACTTCCAGATCCCGCACTCTTAAGAGGGACGGGCTAGGGTCCACTGCCACTCAGGCAAAAGTGTGACCGTGGCTCAGACGAAAGGTGGTGGTCAAAGGTAGGAAGATTCAAAATATATTCTTAGAACAAACTGGGTTAGACATGACATTCTGCGCAAACACGGGAAATCACAGATAATGCTGAGGACTTTGGTCTCGACAACCAGAGGGTAGTGTCCTCTACAGAGATGGGGTTGGAGCAGTAAACAAACTGAGCACAGGCGGGCTGCACAGAACTCAAACTGACCTGAGACAGAACGCATATTTGATTTCCACGCCGCTGTAAAATATCACCAAACACTGGTGGCATAAAACAACAGATATCTAGTCTCAGTTCCTCACAGTTCTGGAGGCCAGACATCTTAAGTCATTACTGCTGGGCCAAAATCAAGGCGTCGGCAGAGCCACACGCCCTCCAGAGGCTCTGGGGGTGAGTCTGTTACTGGCCCCTTCCAGCTGCTCGTGGCTGCTGGCAGTCCTTGGCTTGTGGCTCCACCCCTCTTATCTCTTCCTCCATGGTCGCACTATTTTCTGCTCTTTTTGTCTATGTCATCAAATCTCTCTCTTATAAGGACACATGCCATTGCATTAAGGTAATGCAATTACCTTGCATTAGATAATCCAAGATAATGCCCCCATCTCAGATTCTTGATATAATCACATCTGCAGAGACTTTTTCTAAGTAATATGACATTCACAGGTCTTGAGGTTAGGACATGGACCTATTTTCAAAAACCATGATTTAGCCTATCGCAGCCAGGAATACCACAAAAAAGAATAATAAAATCCACAGATGTGGCTAAAGAGTAGCAAAAACTTTTCCCTCTTTTAGATGAGAACTTGATCTTCCATTAAGTGCCTCAATTCTATAACCCCAGTAATCTGGAAAGAACACAGGTCAATAATAATGCAAGGCAACTTGCTTACTGGGACTGAAAAAATTAAAAAATATCTGATAGGAAGTGATATTTGGGGGCTTCCCTGAGAGCAGGGACTCTTATTATCTGGGCATGTTTACAGAGTGGGCACCATGGAAACTACTGGAATATACAGCATAGTTGCCTACTAGTTCCGACAAGGACATGAGGCTTTTAAACTAGGGTATTACACACACACACACACACACACACACACCCCTCGCCTCCTGGCATCTGAGCCATCCACTGGAGAGCACTCGGGGCTCTATGAACTGATGTGTAGATGGCTGCAAGGCACCCAGCAGAGGAACGCCTTGCTGCTCTAATTCGAGTTGTCATTTTTATCCTATATCCTTTTAGTAGAATGAAGCCATCTATGGACAAGGGGTCTGAACAGTCCCTTGGGTCTGAATGTTCATTTGACCCCCCTGCACGAGTTTGCTGCCGCATGTAATACAAACATAGTTGCGGTTAATTATTTCCATTTCTTCCTCCACCAAACCCTTTACCACAGTGACCAGCGGGGAAAGAGGAGGGCATTTGTTTCATCTGTTCCTGTTTTTGTGGTCTTACTCCCAGGCAGCAAAATGGCTAAGAGGGGCAAAGGGAGAAAAAAAACCTGGAAACAGAAAATAGCAAATTCACAAAAACTGGGTTGACTGCTCCCTCAGGGAGGAGTGAGTCGTACCTATGGACAAGCAGCTCACGCTGCCTGCACTGTGCCTCCCGAGGCCTCTCCTGCCGACTTAAATGCAAAACCCCCAACCCACGACTCTGCTGGAAATGTGCAAACGGGCTCATTACTCAGAGTCGAGATAAAGAATAAATCTTTATGAGTACCGTTAAGTATGAGTCATAAAAAATAGGAAACACATGTAGGACATACACACAGCAATAGCACCAAGCCAGGAAAAGTGTTGAGGAAACGTAGGTAAAAACACGTGGCAAAACGGGAGTAAAACCTGACCTTGTACATTGCTCCAAAACACATTTAAAAAGCCTTACAGCAAGTCAAGGGTCCCTACCCCTCTGCTCTTTAATAAACAGAGGTCATTTTCATATTTGGAAATAGTTGGTCTTTTTTAATGCAAATAGAAGGAGAACAGACTCAAGAAAAAGTAACTTGGAGGAGGCTTTGAAAGATTTTATGATTTGGGAAATCTGAATGGCTTCCAAGTAAAATACTGGGAATTAGATCTTAACAGTATTAAAAATGAACAAGAAAGAGTCTTTCAGAAAAATACTTGTTCATAATGGTAACATTACCATTTCATTTTGGTTCTCGCTATCTTAACAACCAGTGATGATAAGGAAAAAAGAGTGAAATTTTCAAACCTTATGAAAGCAGGAAACAAAAATAAACAGCGACACGTGCATTGACAACCACCCAACAGCAATAAAAGGCCCGCAATGAAGCCACGGCAGGGAGGCTGGGCACCGGGGAAGAACTCGAGCGAGGAGAGGCACAGCCCCGGGTCAAGTGCACCAGATGAAAATCGAGCGGGTATTTGGAATATAAGGAGAGGGATCAGCTCCCAAAACTCCTCTGGGGTTAGATGACTGAGGCAAAACACATCGTGAGTGGACATTAAGCTCTTCAGTTGCCTTTGACTTCGAAAGGCTCCAAACTTAAGACTGGGTATGGCAAGCAACGGAGGCAACCGAAACCCTGCGTGCCTCCCACTGAAGCACACGCGTCCGGACAGGCCTCCGGCTCCCTGGGCTCCAGCCTTCTCCTTTACCTTCAGAAACTGCTGCTTCCCAAGAAAGCACTGCTCGCAGAACTATCTCTGGGAGGCGGAGAGGAATAGGAGCAGGATGGGTAAAGTATTGTTTTTAAGTTCATTACGTGTGAAATTCACATACGACTCCAAGAAGGTTAATGCTCTTCAGAAACTATGCTGGGGCAGAACTCCCAGGGTGACTTCCACTCACAAAAAACCCCAACTTGGGCTATTAGAAGACCCTGGGGGCATGGCCACAGCTGAGAAGCATGATAGCTCATTTTTTCTCTACCTTTGATTTTTCAACCCTCTTGGCAGTTATTGGACCTCTTTGCTCCTCTCCTGCAAAGCACCTCAGTGTGTGCTCACGTCTTGGTAGTGAGGACACACGTAAGGGGCTGGGGAGCCACCTCCTAAAAAGACACGACTGCTGCTCCCATTTAAACCAGCATACAGGTAGTGAGTGCTAGCAAGCCCAGTGCCAAGCACAGTGAACTCACATCACCAACTTGCTGCTGCAAATTCAAAAACAATCAGAGGCACGTACACGTGTAACAACACACAGAGACTAACTTTAATGTGTGTGACATGATCTCTGGACTGTAGACAGGAGTTAGGCTAAGGCAGTAACACTACATCCTCAAGCTGGCTCTGTCCCGGGCTCAAGTTAGAACCAGGAACATCAAATCTGGTCTACCTTCAAAAGAAGACAAATGTTGCCTGCAATCTGTAACCCCTCCTCCAGGAGAAGTCAAAACTGTAGATTCAGTTGAAAGACTGTGTGGTTCAGGTGGAAAATGCCACGAGCACAAAGCATCATTGTAAGGTGTTTTGGATTCAAACCCTACCTATTTAACACTTGGCCCTGATGGTTTCCAGGGGTCCTCAAACTACGGCCCACAGGCCACATGCGGCAGTGTGAATTGTATTTGTTCCCGTTTTGTTTTTTACTTCAAAATAAAATATGTGCAGTGTGCATAGGAATTTGTTCATAGTTTTTTTTTTTTTTTTAAACTATAGTCTGGCCCTCCAACGGTCTGAGGGACAGTGAATTGGCCCCCTGTTTAAAAAGTTTGAGGACGCCTGGTTGGCTTTCAGACAAAGCCAAGGAGCTCAGGGAAAAGGACTATTTCAATTAGCCAACAGTCTAGCTAAGGTGCCCTGGCGGGCTGGAAAAGGAAGAGCATACAACCGCGATGGAAGCCAAGGCAGCAGGTCTCCCAAACACAGATTCCGATTCCTGTGTCTTTAAGGCCAGACCGTCGTAAATGGACTGCTTCTGCTGGACACCATGCTCTAAATAAACAGGCTCTTCTGGCCGACACACACTTCCTGTAGGGTTCTGGTGGGTAAAGCTTGAAGGCTGCCAAATCCAATGACCAGCAACTTTTGAGCTGACTTAGAAAACAAGCTACAAAGACTTGAGTCCAGAGTAAACAAAGGAAAAAGCCACATTAAACAGGGAACAAATTATTATACAGGCAAGGATATTTTAAGTACTCACGGAGCAAGAAAACGAAATTTTAAAAAATTAAGTTATAAGGTATTTAATAATGCCTCGTTGAGTAAAATGCCCTCTTTCAATTGGAGGAATCAAAGTTAATTAATTCCAGCAATATTAAGAATTGGCTGGGAGTCACCCCTACATCTTGAGGACAGATCACACTCAACCGTGCACCTTCAAATCCAGCTCACATCAGATGAGCCACCCAAGGGAGCAGCATGGAGTCAAAAACCATTTATAGCTTTTTACCCAGCTGAGGAAAAGGACTAACCAGTTTACTAGCACATGACAAAAACCCCTAAGAGTAAAGAAGAATGTAGCGAAAATTCAGAAATGGCCTAGGAAAACAGAAAGCTGTAGAGTTTAAAGATTAATTAAAAGGGGATTTAATTAGGAAAAAAGACATCAAAGCAGTATACAAAATGGAGGACACGTGCTTTGCTCTAGTGGTTAAAAGGGGTCTGGGGCTCAAGCACCAAGTCCACTGATAGAATGCAAATCAAATAAAAACACACTGTGGAAAAGGAGCGTCCTTTAAGAAGACTTACGGGGATAATGTAAAAAAACACGCACACCATCCTGCAAGAATCTAATCCTCACAGTGTGAGAGACCTAGTTCCTGCCCTTAAGAAATCCACTCACCAGCTGTATGCACAGGATTAACATAAGTGATTCAGCAGCAAATAATACACAAAAATATATAATTCCATACTCTGGGAGGTGCAGGCTGTGGTGGGAAGAGGATTCAGAGCAATGTTTAGAAAAGAGGGAAGTGGAGGAGGGTAAAGGAATGAGGAAGGGGTTTGAGAAAGAGTTAAGACCTATGCATGGGCTTCTAACTTGGCAAGAACTTGGGAGACTTCAGAAGTCCAGGTGGGGTTAAGAGTAAAAGAGTAGGGCAACAAATTCAGGCCCAGGGATCTGCATCCAGGGATTCAGATGCAAGGCATCACATACCACCCACTGATGGAAAGATCAAGGCCAACTCCTGACACGTGTGGCCTCTGAGGTCTCGTCTGCTGCCCCAGTTCACCTCCACCATTTCCCCATCCTCTATTCCAGGGGTTGGCCGGCTCTTCTTCTAAAGAGCCAAATGGTAAATATTGAAGGCTTTGCAGGCCATGCGGGTCTCTGTCACAGTACTGAACTCTGCCATTGTTATCAGAAAATGGCCATAAATAATAGTTAAACTTTATTTACCAAAACTGGCATCGGGCTGATGAATGGATAAACAAACCATGGTAAAGCCATACAAGGGACTCCTATTCAGGAATGAAATTACCGATATACGCTACAACACAGAAGAACCTCAAATGCATTTTGCTAAGGGAAAGAAGCCAGACACAAAAGATCACATATTGCACAATTCTGTGTCTGTGAACGTCCAGAATTAGATAAATTGAGAAAGCAGATTAGTGCTTGCCTTGGGCTGGGGGGTCAGGGATGTAGGTGGGACACCCACAAAGAATGAGTGACTGTTAATGGGTACGATTTTTCTTTACAGAGTGCTGAAAATGTTTCTAAAATTAGATTATGGTACTGGTTGCACAAAATGTACTAAAAATAGTTAACTTGTGTATTTTTATTTTATTTTTTTTTGTGGAGACAGAGTCTCACTCTATCGCCCTCCGTAGAGTGCTGTGGAGTCACAGCTCACAGCAACCTCCACCTCTTAGGCTGGAGCGATTCTCCCAGGTAGCTGGGACTACAGGCGCCCGCTACAGCGCCCGGCTAATTTTTGATGCAGTTCGGCCGGGGCCGGGTTTGAACCCGCCACCCTCGTTATATGGGGCTGGTGCCTTACTCGCTGAGCCATAGGCGCCGCCCTTTTTTTAAAACATAAACTTTATACTACAGGCAGTCCCCGAGTTACAAACATCTGACTGATGTATAAGTCGTATTCGCAGCTATGAACAGAGGCTGTTACAGGTCATAGACAAATGCACCTGTTCCAAGTTACATACAAATTCAACTTAAGAACAAGCCTACAGAACCCATCTCACTCATAACCCAGAGACTGCCTGTATGTAAACTGTATCTCAATAAAGCTGTATTTTAAAAAACAGGCAGCAACAAAGTGTGGTGGCTCACATGTATAATCCCAGCACTTTGGGAGGCCAAGGTGGGAGGACTGTTCAAGGTCAGAAGTTTGAGACCAACATGAGCAACATAGCCAGACCTGATTGCTACAAAAAATAATAAACATTAGCCAGGCCTGGTAGCACATGCCTGTCACCCAGAGCCAGAATGATCACTTAAGCCTGGGAGTTTGAGGTTGCAGTGAGCTACGATCATGCCAGGAAGCTCTAGCCTGGGAGACAGAGCGAGACCATGTATCAAAAAAAAAAAAAAAGAAAAGAAAAGAAAACAGGCAACAGGCAGAGTTCAGTCTATACACCAAGCCGCGCTATATACCAAGCCACACTGGGTTAACGGAGAACTTTCCCCCACACCTGGTTTCTGCTCTTCCTATCCCCTGGCCCAGCAACATTTACTTGACTTTTGAGATCTTTCTTCTGAGACTCTTTCCCTTACATCCAGATAGAATGAACATTTCCTTTGTTGTTCTGCAAAAGTTTGTCAATATATTAGTCATATTATTTGTCATGTTTCACTAAATTTATTTTCTCTCAACCCCAACAGATGCTGAAGACATAAAGATGGGTAAGAATCTAGCAGAGGATCTACCTAGCACACAGTAGGTTCTTAATAGTTCCCTGAACAGGCTCGGCGCCTGTGGCTCAATGGGCTAAGGCGCCAGCCAAGTTATACCTGAGCTGGCGGGTTCAAATCCAGCCTGGGCCCTCCAAACAACAATGGTGGCTGCAACCAAAAAATGGCCGGGCGTTGTGGCGGGCGCCTGTAGTCCCAGCTACTTGGGAGGCAGAGGCAGGAGACTCACTTGAGCCCAGGAATTAGAGGTTGCTGTGAGCTGTGAAGCCACGGCACTCTATCCAGAGGGACAGCTTGAGGCTCTGTCTCAAAAAAAAAAAAAAAAAAGTTCCCTGAACAGGTTTGTGAATGAATAAATGAACTGTTGAGGTATTGCTATTGTTTTGAAGAAGACTAGTTTCATGAAGCAGTTCACACGCTAGACGAAACGATCAGAGCCTGAAGCTAAAGGCATCAGTCCCAGGAGACTGGTTAAGGAGGCTGCAGGGGAAGTGGAGAGGAACAGAGAAACTCAAGGGAAATTGTAGAGGAAGTCAATAAAACATAGTGATTGGCCAAATATAGGGTTTAAGGGGGATGGATAAATCCTAGATGGCTTAAATGTTCCAAGACGGATGATACTGGTGACACTGATGCGACAGGGAAGCTGGACTGAAAAACCAGCACCAGGGTCAGAACTGGCTCAGGAAGGCTCTTGAATTTAGTTTTAGAGATAATAAATATTATTACTGGCTAGCATTTGTCCACTATGTTGCAGACATATAGGCAGGCGCTAAGTGCCACAGAGACAGCTCTCAATCCCCTGTGAACCCTCTGAAGAAGTGCCATTATCATATCCATTTTACAAATGAGGAAATGAGGATTAAGTGACTCACCCAGAGTCACACACCTATAGAGCTGAGATTAACCCTGTCCCTGACCCCAGAGAGAACCACAGTCACGGCCGCCCCTCACATCTCAGGGACCTCGCAGCTCAGGGTGGGACTGATGGGACTGGAGCGCCATCAAGGAGCCTAGGAAGAGTCTGGGAATCGCTGGCAAGGAGACGAGAACCAAACTCCTAAGAACAGATAAGCCACCTCGGGGAGAGAAGACAGAGGACGGCAGAGGGCCGGGGAACGGCACCGCATGAAGAACACTGAGAAGGAGGAATGAGCACCTGGACGAGGGTCAGAAGAACAGACAGAAAGACAGAAGGACAACCAGGGAACCAAGAGAGATGGGGGGGAGGGGGGAGGGGATTCCACAACACTGAAGGCACCAAAAGCTAAGGAGGAGAAAGTGGGAAAATCGGGTGTGCAGGAAGAGCTCTATGGGCTGGGCACAGGGGCTCACACCTGTAATCCAGGCAGGTGGAATGACTGAGCTCAGAAGTTCAAGACCAGCCTGAGCAAGAATGAGACCCTGTCTCTACTAAAAATAAAAAAATTAGCCAGGCATTAAGGTGGGAGCCCAGGGTCCCAGGTATTCAGGAGGCTGAGGCAAGAGGATGACTCGAGCCCAAGAGTTTGAGGTAGCTGTGAGCTATGAGGCCACAGCACTCTAGCCTGGAGCAACAGAGTGAGACTCTGTCAAAGAAAAAAAGGAAGAAAGGAAGGGAGGGGAGGGGAAAGGGAAGGGAAGGAAAGAAAGGGAAAGGAGGAAGAAAGGAAAGGAGGAAGAAAGGAAAGGAAAGGAAAGGAAGCAAGCAAGCTAGACTGACACCCATGGATTCTAACAATAGGAGTTAGAGTCCATGGGTGTCAGTCCAATAAATGTTTCCAGGGATTCAGATGCAAGGCATCACATACCACCCACTGATGGAAAGATCAAGTCCAACTCCTGACATGTGTGGCCTCTGAGGTCTCCTCTGCTGCCCCAGCTCACCTCCACCATCTTCCCCATTCCTGGGGGACAACGAGCACATAACCACTGCACTCTCCGGCCTGGTCGCCTCTGAAGGCGATTAGGACTAGGTGGAGTCCAGGACAACTCTAGTCCCAGTAGTCCATGAGTGGGTCAGAGGGGCATCTCAGTAACTCCCCAGAGATGAGCTCAGGCCACAGAGTGGGAAGAAGGGAAAGAAGGACTCATAGATGTTCACTCATTCAAGAAGGGCAGTAGAGAAGGAAAACAGAAATATGACCTCAGAGGTCTTTGGGGAGGCCAAGTCATATGTGGCCTCTTCATCATGGAAGAAAGAAAAATAAATAGGGTTGAGCACGATGGTTCATGCCTATAATCCTAGCACCCTGGGAGGCCAAGGCAAGAGGACTGCTTCATGCCAGGGGTTTAACACCAGGCTGAGCAAGAGCAAGACTCCATCTCTACACAAAATAAAAAAATTAGCTAGGCAAGGTGGTACCTGTAGTCCTAGCTACTCAGGAGGCTGAGGCAGGCGGACAGCTGGAGCCCAGGAGTTCAAGGTTGCTGTGAGCTATGATGATGCTACTGCACTCTAGCCCATACAACACAGAACAAGACCCTACCTCAAAAAAGAAAAAAAAGACAAAAAGAAAAGATAAGTAAAAGTAAAATAATGAAACATGTCTAATTTATACAAGAATATTGGGAAAACAGTTCAGGGTAGGGATGATTAAAAATAATACAAAAAATACTTCCGTGGAATTTGAGTATTTAAATAAGAGACATCACAGTAAATTTCCTTTCATTCTCAAATAAAATTTCAAGATAGCAGATAAGCAATGGAAACAAGAAACTACAAACCAGGGAGTTAGATAATCTGCACACACGAACTGGACATTTGCCCAGCTGGCACATCTGGAGCTCACATTTGTAGATCCACTCCTGTCTTGGGTCTTTTGCTTTTTTAAAAATACTTTCTGAAAAATTCTAAGAGCAAAAAGTCACATTTTCAAATGTGAAGGGTACTCTTGTAGAAACATTTTCTAACATTACTTTCAGAAAATTATACACTTTTTTTCCCTTAAAAGAGCAGTTACCATGGCAACAAGAGTACAGGTCAGGGTTTTAACCCTGACCTCCATAAAGACAAAACACCACTGGAAAATGCTGCTCCTGGACAAATTTTAAAGGGAGTTAGGGCAATCTCTTCTCCATCCTGGGGGAGAGGCAATAACAAGAGAGATTTTCTTCCATCTGCCCAGCCAGCATAAAACATAACCCACACTACCATGTGCGAAAACGGCAAAATCCAGCCAGGCTCAGTCCCACTGGTAGGGCAGAGAGCTGGGCTTTTCCAGGGCAACTTTATAGCATCTGGAAATTACTGTGATAAATGACAGCGTGTAAGCAATGTGGCCAGAGTCCTGGCAGAAATATCATAACTTCTTAGTTTGTGTCCTGGTTTGTTTGCTAATCCCTGGTGTTCACTACTATCTCTGATTTTTGCTTTCACTTTTTCTAAAACTCCCAAGACCAGGTTTGGGGAGAGTTCTTACTTGAGAGTTAGCTAAAGTTTCAGATTAAACATCTCTTGTCCCACCACAGTGTTAGAAATCACCCTTCACTAGTGAGGCCAGGTCCAACAATGGCGGGCTCTGCCCTGAACCAGGCTTGTCAGTGGGCGTGCTGCCCCTGTCCCTGCCCCTGCCCCTGCTCCTCCGTCCAGCCCCGCACGGATACCATCACAGCGTGTCACCATTTAAACGGCACTGAAGTTCTTCAAAGAGACAATCTTTATAGATGATGTAGGTGTCCTATTCATTTAGGCCCTCCAATCCTATATGACAGATAGATTCAGTTGCCTTTGAAGATAATGAAATAATTTCTATAGCAACACTCCCATGAATGGAGAGGGAGAGAGGAAAAGAGAGAAGGAATGGGGGAAGGGTATGGGAAAAAGAGGGGGAGAAAGACACAAGAGAGAGAAAGTAGTAAGGAAGGAGGGAGAGAGAGAGATGTAACTATCATGTAACAAGTTTTGATCAACAACAGACTGTATATATGATGGGAGGTCCCATAAGATTATAATGCTAAATTTTTACTGTATCTTTTCTATGTTTAGATATGTTTAGTTATATAAATACTTACCACTGTGTCACAGTTACCTACAATATCCAGCACAGTAACATGCTACACAGGTTACTGTACATCTAGCCTAGGGGTGTAGCAAGCTATACCATCCAGGTTTGGGTAAATTCACTTTGTGATATTTGTACAACAACAAAATCACCTATGACACATTTCTAAGAATGTATCCCTGTTGTTAAGTGATACATGCTGTTGTAGGGCAGCACCTGTGGCTCAATAGGTAGGGCACCAGCCCCACATACTGAGGGTGGTGGGTTCGAACCTGGCCCCAGCCAACTAAAACAGCAATAACAACTGCAACAAAAATAGCCAGGCATTGTGGCAGGTGCCTGTAGTCCCAGCTACTCGGGAGGCTGAGGCAAGAGAATCACCTAAGCCCAAGAGTTGGAGGTTGCTGTGAGCTGTGATGCCACAGCACTCTACAGAAAGTGACAAAGTAAGACTCTGCCTCAAAAAAAAACCTATTGTAGGTCTGTAATAAAATGGCCAGATCAGAGGTAATCATACCTGTCACAATGAAATGATTTCCAGAAAAACCTCCTTTTAAACAAACACTGGGCATTGCTAATATGTGAAAGGTATTTGTTTAGAAACCAAATTTCACCAGTACAGCGTTTGTGTGTGTGTTTACTTTGATACTTGCTTAGCACACACTACATATGAAATGTCTCAAACATTAAGAGCCCTGGGATTATTATTTTTTTTCTGCATATGTACAGGACTAGTAATGGGGAGTCATTCATGAATAAAAGCAAGAAAAAATGCCCCAGAAGGAATGTAGCTGGTTTCGTGTTCATTTAGTGGTTTTGCTCTCACCTATGAACGCTTCAAAAAGCCAGCCTTGAACTTCTGTGTCAGTTTTTTCAGTGGTGATGGGTAGAGGCAAGACACACAGCCATCCCTCTCCCCCCCCCATCACTTTTGTGTCTCTATTTTCATAACTAGGAGGGAGAAAAGTTGTTATCTGTTAATATTACAGAAACAGGGAAAGACTACATAAAGAAAGGTAGGTAGGCACCTATATACAGATTTCTAAAATGGTTAATCAACCACTAAAATCCTCAAAATAAGCAAAAAGATGTCAAATCAGATGGCAAAGTCTGAATGACTCTTGTGTGTCATTCTTAGCAAGAAGAGTCTCTTAACGTGCTGGCTTCCTCCTATCGCACAGTTATATCAAGCCTGGATATAAGAAGCAGTGAATCATAAGCAGAGGACAGGTAAGTTACTTTTGTTAAGGCAGCTGAAAGCCGTGAGGGTGGGAGGCTGACTTGAATATGAAAACAGACAAAAACACAAAAAGCCTCTTGGCCGTAGCACTTGGCCTGGGGATTAGCAGCCTCCTAGAGAGGGATGGCTCCTGTGCTCAGCCCTGCATTTTAGAACATAATTACTGACAGTTGGTGTGATACTCTCAAACCATGAAAGGAAAAAAGAGGCACTACCACAGACCAACCTTTATACTGCCCCAAAGCTGCAAGGAAGGTTAGAAGAAAGGGCTCCATGTACTACAAAGTGCTATCGCAAGCCTGTGCATAAAAGCCAAACCCTCGGGCGAAGTAGGGCACCAGGCCCAAATGACGGAGGTGGCAGGTTCAAACCCAGCCCCGGCCAAAAACTGCAAAAAAAAAAAAAAAAGCCAAACCTTCACTAAGAGACTGGCTGGCTCATCTAACAGGTTTTGAGGCCCAGAACTAAGTTAAAACTAAAAGGAAAAGAGAGGCTTTCTGAAAGTGTGGAAGAAGCTTGCACTGCAGACTCCAACACACGTGGCTGGGAGGCTGGTGGTACAACCAGATGGTTGTACAACCTCCCCAAGCCCGAGTGTGTGCTTCTATAAAAACAGTGACCACCAAGTCTCCCTTTGAGGCTGCTGATGGGGCCCGGCAGGTGGCTGACCCCCAGGAGACAAGCCATCTCCACCCCTAATGCTGCTGTTATTGTTATCTGGAAGACAGGGGAGCTGTCACGGGACAAGCGGAACAGTGACAAGTTCAGACATGTTTCCTTCCCTCCCCTTCCAACTGCGGCCTTTCCTGCCCTCAAAGGAACCAACAAGCGGACGGTGTTATGCCACAGTCTTCCGGGAAAATACAAAGTAAAAGTGAAGCCACGTGTGTGATTAACCACACATCCCATTTGGCTGAGTCTGCCAAAAAGCCTGAAGCCAAATTTCAAATGCAATCATTTCAACCACGTCAACTCATACAGCCAACAAACTACACTCCTCCTTTTCCTTTGGTCCTCATTTTGTAGTTCTGCTTACATTGTTGGTTTGTCGGGTGCTGGACGCCCATCCTCGAATCCTCTTTTGGAGTGAGGCAGAGAAGCAAATGCATGAAAGTAGGGAGGGTTATGAGCTTTCTGGCCCCTCTCCCCTGACAATGGAGCCTCCCAAACCTCACCCTACCCCGCCCCTGCAGCCAGGCACCGGCACACCCATAACAGTCCATCCTTTACTGTCGAAACAAATACATAAATTTAAACACCCATTATCTTTTATATGCATATGTAACAAGTAACCAGGGGCTTATCCTCAGTAGCTTTTCATAATAAGCAAGCAATTAGGCAAGACGGAAACAGAAAAGACACACCACCACATAAAAGCAGGTCACAAGTAAAAATTAGATGATAGGAAACAAAATTGTTGCCATTCCAGCAACTAATGAAAGTATGTTACTGTAAACACTGGCTGCGGTGCTGTAACTCTTCTCAGGAATCAGAAAACATCCTGTGGGATCAAACTCTGCAGTCCCACAGGAGGGGATGGGTGCATTTTACTTCAAAGTCAAAGGTCACTAGGAGCTGCTTTGACAGCAGCTCCCCTTTATTCAGAAATAAATCTGATCCCTAAGGGCTGTTTACTCTCCTCTGCTCTCCTCTATTGCCACAGAGTCTTTTTCCAGTTTCCTGTTCTGCTTCTAGGTCTGTTGTTTCCAAAACCAAGGATTACAAACAAGAGGTGTGTACTTACAGGAAAAACACAAAAATAAGTCTTCTCCGATCTGATGAGGCTCTAGTAGGGAAGCCAATGGCAAAGCAGTGCTTTGGGCCAGAGGGCCTTTTATAAGATGCTATTGCACCAAGTGTGTTTCTCATACAAATTCTGCACTGACCTACAGAATTGTTTACCCAACTTAAGCATAACTGTTTCCCCAAATCTTATCAACCTGCTGTGCTTATTACTTCCAGGTGTAGACTGTCCCCTCTTCTACGTATAAAAATAAGCCACCTCTTCTCAGCTGAAGAACCTTAAGGCCCCTGGGAGGCAGAAGTTTAGTAAAACGTTAGAGAAGGGATGATTTATAATAGATCTTGATGCTGATTCTGCACCAGTAACAATTCAAGGGGAAACGGAGTTGATTTAGTGATTCTTTCACATTTAAGGATGACATCATGAAAAACAGCCACGGTGGTCACCATACTCACAGTCTATTACAGCCAGCACAATAATTCTTTTGCTAACATGTAACAGCTCTTATCATTTCATTTTTCAAAATATTTGCCCTCAATATTTGGTTTCCTTTGGCCCTTCCACTATTACCCTCCAACAGATTAGCTGTTATTCTTAGCATAGACCATATCATGGCATATCTACAAAAATAAAGGTATCCATTGAGAATAACAACAAGCGTTGGGTGAATTTAAATTGGAGGAGGATGCAGTCTTGGTTTAAAAGGTGAACTGAGCCCAGGTGAACTTTATAGGCTAATTAGAATGTCAGCAGATTGAAAGATTTTTTTTTTTTTAATGGCTTATGGAGATACAATTTACATACCATGAAATTCACCCACTTAAATTACATCTCAACAGATTTTAGTATTTTCACAGGATTGTGCAACCATTACCACAATTCAATTTTAGGACTGTTTTTTTTTTTTTTTTTTTTAGAAAGTGCCACAAGCGGTCACCCTGGATAGAGTGCTGTGGCGTCACAGCTCACAGCAACCTCCAATTCCTGGGCTCAAGCGAGTCTCTTGCCTCCGCCTCCCAAGTAGCTGGGACTACAGGCACCCGCCACAACGCCCGGCCATTTTTTGGTTGCAGCCGTCGTTGTTTGGCAGGCCCGGACTGGATTCGAACCCACCAGCTTAGGTGTACGTGGCTGGCGCCTTAGCCTGCTGAGCCACAGGCGCTGAGCCTTCTGCTCAAAATCTTAAGTGCCATTCATTCTTTAAGGCCCTGTAGAATCTCCCCAAACTCTCATATTCTTTCTAACCTCTCTGATCTTATTTCCTATTCTTTGTCCCTTGTTCTTCCTAGAACATGGGCCCAACTTTTCCAATCTTTTCATCTCCTTAGTTCCTTCCCCAGATACACGCTAATGGCTCCCTCCCTTACCTCCCTTAGGTCTTTGCCCAAAAGATAACTGTTCATTGAGGCCTTCTCTAACTCCTATTTAAAACACAACCCTACCTTCACCCCTTGACTGATCTTTTTCCGTAGTACTATTTTGTTTTACTTATTTATCGACTATCTTCTTCCACTAGGGGCAGTGATTTTTTCTTTTTTGTTAACTGCGACATCCCCAGTACCTAGAACAATGTCTGGAACATAAAAGGTGATCAATAAACATCTGTCAAATGAAGGAAAAAAACAAATGTTGATAGGACTTGGTGGGCTTATTTATGACCTCCTTAGATCCTGGGATATAAAGAAAATTAGACCTATTTTTTATAGAAAAAGCTGATCAACAGGCATGTAGAAGATCAGGAAATGAATGACCATGGCTCATCGTTAAACTCCAAGGTCCTCCCTTTTGTAATGACAGGGAAGTAGATACATAGACTAAAGGATATGGGGACAAAGGGATGGTTGTCATACGCTTTCCCCAGAGCACATGCAGAATTAGAGTGAGACATTCTGATGTCTTGTCAGCTGCACATGCGGGGGGCTATATAAACCTGGTGCCAATTAATTAACTCAGCAATTATTTATTGTATATCTATCACTTTATGTACTTAGTATTAAGGACATTTTTAAAGGGTGAAACCTACCTTCACATATGCAGTTCCATTGGATTTTCACAACTCCCTTTACAGATTCTCAATTATAAGAGAAAACTGAGGCTCAGGAGATAAGATAATTTTCTAAGGTAAGAGCTAGTAAATGGGGTAGACAGGACTTAAATCTCAGTCCATGATTTTTATTTTCTTTTTCCTTTTTAAAAAATTATGGTAAAATGTGTGTAACATATACTTTGCTAATTCAAACTTGAAAAAATTTTAAAATTATGATTAAAAAACACATAACATAAAATTTACCATCTTAACCATGTTTAAATGTATTGTTCAGTAGTGTCAGGTTATTCTTACACTACTGTCCAACAGCTCACTGAAACCTTTTAATGTTACAAAACTGAAATTCTAAACTCATTAAACATTTTTTTTTTAATTTCAGGTTAATGTGAGGGTACAAACAACTTGGTTACAATATTTGCATTTATTAGGTAGATTCCCTCTTGTAGTTGTGTCCCACACCCAAAAGGTGTGCCATATACTCTTACAATGTGCCCATTAAGTGCGAGCATACCAATCCCCTCCTTTCCCTTGCTCCCCGCCCCCCAAATTGAATTGAATTGAGTTTTTCTCTTATATGGGAGGTATTAGATCATCTATTGGCTTCATATTTGTATTGAGAACATTGGATATTTGCTTTTCCATTCTTAGGATACTTTACTAAGAAGAGTGTTAAACTCATTAAACACTAACTCCCTATTTCCTCCCTCCCTTGAGCCTCTGGTAATTACCATTCTACTTTTTAAGAATTTGACTACTGGCTCGGTGCCTATGGCTCAACGGGTTAAGGCGCCAGCCACGTACACCTGAGCTGGCAGGTTCGAATCCAGCCCGGGCCCGCCAAACAATGATGGCTGCAACCAAAAAATGGCCGGGCGTTGTGGCGGGCGCCTGTAGTCCCCGCTACTTGGGAGGCAGAGGCAAGAGACTCGCTTGAGCCCAGGAATTGGAGGTTGCTGTGAGCTGTGATGCCACAGCACTCTATCCAGGGTGACAGCTTGAGGCTCTGTCTAAAAAAAAAAAAAAAAAA
>CAUYRH010006841.1:0-19662 GCA_963574655.1 Perodicticus potto
TACATTAGTGCAGTCAAGGGGTACAATATGCAGGTCTCACACACAATCTGAGATCTTTTCATCAAACTGTTTAACACAGCCTTCATGGCATTTTCTTTGTTACTGTATGAAGGCATTTGTACACTGCATTCATTAAGTTCCACCTGTGCCCTTCCAAGATGCACTGTAGATGTGGCCCCACCAATTACCTCCCTTGAAGTATTTTCTTTATAGCACATTTATCCAGTTATCTGTTGATGGGCATGTACATTGCTTTACAACTTGGTTATTGTGAATCATGCCACAGTGAACATGGGTGCAAAATATCTCTTTAAGACCCTGTTTTCAATTATTTTAATATAAGCTAAGAAATGGGATTGCTGAATCATATGGTAGTTTTGTTTTTATTCTTTTAAGGAACCTCCATACTGTTTTCCACAGCAGCTGTGGAATCCCACCAACCAATCCACAGCAGCTTTTACAATCCCACCAACTCATCCTGCAGCCAGATGACAGGGAAGGCTGGAGCATAAGTAGCAGTTTCTGGTCAGTGTGCAAGGATTCTAATTTCTCCAGTATTTCACCAACATTTGTAATTTTCTTTCTTTCTGTTTTTTTCTTTTTTGTAGAGACAGAGTCTCACTCTATTGTCCTCGGTTGAGTGCTGTGGAGTCACAGCTCTTGGGCTTAGGTGATTCTCTTGCCTCAGCCTCTCGAGTGGCTGAGACCACAGGTGCTGCCACAACATCCAGCTATTTTCTGATGCTGTTTGGCCAGGGCCGGGTTTGAACCTGCCACCCTCAGTATATGGGGCCAGCGCCTTACTCACTGAGCCACAGGTGCTGCCCTGTAATTTTCTTTGTTTGTTTGTTTATTTGTTTGTTTTTGACAGTGATCACTCTAATGTATGTAAGGTGATAAGCTCATGGTTTTGATTTGCATGTCCCTGATGATCAGTGAGGTAGAGCCTCTTTTCATAGATTTTTTGCCATTTGTGTATTTTCTTTGGAGAAATGTCTATTCTTTTGCTCACTTCTTAATCAGGTTACTTATCACCATGAGCATGTTTTGAACATCTACTGCTAGGTGCCAAGAAGAGCTGAGATGGACAAGAGACTTTACAAGAAGCTTTTAGAAAGGCTTTTGGGATTTTTCTCAAGGAAATCTGTCTGGTTACTATTAAGAAATTTGAACCATACCAAATTGAAATTACATTTTATAACAGGTTGATCAGTTCATGCTGGTATTCAGGATGTCTTTTTTTTTAAAGTATTGATCCTAGTGGGATTCTCTTTGGCTTATCTGGCTGTGCCAAAGGACTGAGCGATGCACCTGCTGAGCAGTCCCTTCAATGTCCCTCTGTTATCATCCTTTGAGGAGGGTGACCACATCACTCTAAGGTGGAAGGGAGGAAAATGAGATTTCTCTGGGTTCTTCTAAAGAGTGAACTGTCTTAGGTTTTCACTCCTTAGAAGCTTATCGGAATGACACCATTTTATGTAATAATTCTAAGTTAGTGTGCCTACTTAAAAACAGCATCCATACATGTGTTTTCCCCTTCAGAGCAGTTACCTTGGAAGGTGATAAGCTTGTTTCCAAAATCCAGTTAAAACTATTTTCTCTTCTTTTTTGACATTGTGCTCAAATTGGTGGACATTCTTGTGGCTATCATGGTGGAGCCAGACACTCTTTGAGAGCAGGTGTGGTTTTGAGAAGCAACCAATAGTCCTTATGAAGACACCACTAGCTGGGACTTAGCCTGTCTGTTCCAAGTCCCTTACATCACCTCCCTCGCACTGCTCTATATGACCAGGAACTGCTACTTATGCT
Source organism: Perodicticus potto (assembly GCA_963574655.1). Lineage (NCBI taxonomy): Eukaryota > Metazoa > Chordata > Mammalia > Primates > Lorisidae > Perodicticus > Perodicticus potto. Next base: position 1,810 of record CAUYRH010006841.1, read on the forward strand.
CCAGCCTTCCCTGTCATCTGGCTGCCAGATGTGTTCGGTCAATGAGAGGCATGGCAGGAGGGAGAGAGATAGGAGAAGTGAGGGGATTTCTCTCTCTGATTCTCTCTCTGTCCCTCAGGTGCTATTTCAAGTCAAGGTTCATCACTCCATGGCTCTACTCCACCAGACAGGTCTAGTAGTATGAACATATCTATGAGAAAATCAATGGCTTGCTACATACCAGCCCAGCTTACCATAAATATAGTAGAAAAAAGATTCCATTTACAATAGTAACCAAATATATAAGGCCCATGAAAACTTTAACAAGAAATGTACAGGGTCTATATACAGAAAATGGCAAAAATTTACTGAAGGGCATGAGAGAAGACTTGAATAAGTGGGAAGACATATTATCCTTTTGGAGTGTTGTAATGATATCAATGTCCCACAATTTAATCTATTAATTTAATGCAATTTCATCAAAAATATCAATGGGATTTGGAGGGAGCTGAATGAAATGATTCCAAAGTGCTTTTGAGAGAATAAATGCTTAAGAACAGCCAAAAAATTTTTAGAAAAAAAAAAAAGAGTGTTAGGTGGAGGGAATACCCCTACCAGATTAAAAGGCTTGGCAGTATGACGATAGGCAAAACAGAGTGCTACTGGCAAAGGGTTAGGATAGCAGATTACTGGAATAGAATAGAACATCTAAATCAGATCCAACTATGTTGATAGAAGCATTTGTGAATAATAGGAATGTCACCTTTATCACCATTTTAATTAGATGTTTGGAAAAAAATAAAATGATATCCCTACTCCCTGTCTGATAAATTGCTGATAAATCTCTTAGCAGACCACAGGGACCCTGTGGTTTATATGGCTCATTTCACAGGGTGTAAAACAGGTCCAGAAAGGGGAAAAATCTCTGCCTCAAGACATTCAACAAATTAACAGGGCCAGGGGTTCTTCATTTCCCATTTGGAGCTGTTTGCACTAAAGAAGCTGCCCCAATAAGGACTCATGGTAACAGCTCTGTTCATTCTTTTCTTCAGTTTTCAGTTCTTTGAGGGATCATAGAAACAGAGCTGTTAGGTACAGTTGTGCAGGTTACAGACTGCACAATTTCTGGAGGTTCTGTTTACATCAAAATCTATATAAATGGCACCCTCTGGAGTTGTGCAGAGTATAACCTATATGAGTATACTTAAGATTCCTGCTAGGGACAACATATCTGGAATTCATTCTTCACCAAGGATGGAAAATACTTGTTACATGTAATGACACTTCTTTCTCCATTACCCATGATAGGCATTACTAGTCCCCAGTATCCAGACTAAGTACCCAGATTTAGTCTCAGAATCCTTCTCAACCCAAACTCCTTCAGGTTTTTTTTTTTTTTTTTTTTTTGACAGAGTCTTCCTCTGTTACCCAGGCTGGCATGCATGAAGCGCAATGGCAGGAACGTAGTCCATTGCAGCCTTGAATTTCTGGGGTGAAGTGATCATCCTGCTTGAGCCTCCAAAGCAGCTGGGATTATAAGTGTGCCACCATGTGTGGCCCCACCAATTCTTAATTGTAGCTGGCACTTCGGCAGAAATTGATTTGCCTTTGTGTTTTATGTAATTTAAATCTGTCCACAGAATGATCCCTCTCCCAAGACTCTACCCCAGTTTCTATTCATTGATATTAACATCAGATGATGATAAAATCTCCAAACAAAACAATCAAAACTTCTATGGTAACTTTTTTTTTTTTTTGTAGAGACAGAGTCTCACTTTATCGTCCTTGGTAGAGTGCCGTGGTATCACACAGCTCACAGCAACCTCCAACTCCTGGGCTTAGGCAATTGTCTTGCCTCAGCCTCCCGAGTAGCTGGGACTACAGGCACCCACCACAATGCCTGGCTATTTTTCTGTTTTGCAGTTCAGCCAAGGTCGAGTTTGAACCTACCACTTTTGGTATATGGGGCCGGCCCCCTACTTGCTGAGCCACAGGCACTGCCCCTTCATAGGATGTTTTAAGAATTAAAAGTGATAATACACATAAAATCTGTACATCGTGACTGGAATTATGCTAATGGCCTATAACTTATATTAAAAATCACTTTGCTCTGTAATCTATAAACATGTGCTTCTTGTGTCCACATCTTTAATGTCCCTAATGTCTGTATTCTTAATCTGGCCCCTATGTTACAAACATAAATCTGAGATATACGTTGCTAAATATTGTTGAGAATCAGTGTTTATCAGAGTTTCACTTGATGTGTGTGTCTGTACTACACACAGACACCCCTTCTAAGAATCAGTTTCTGTCATCCAGGGAGAGACTTCCTCTCTGCCATCATGCCAATGGCATGCCTATGGCTATCTCCTGACTCCCTCTCTCTCTTTCTCTCTCCCTCCTCCCCACCTCCCACCCACCTGCCCTCCACCCTTTGCTCTCTGTGTTTATAGGAAACTGGTGAACTTATAGGGTTGCAGTGGTGGCTGGGGACAGGAGGATCTCTCCTTTAGTGATTCTCATTGGCATTCTGGAAGCAACCTAACACATTTGTGAGGAGCACGCTGCCAGAACAACTGGTATCCTTAAGTGGACTCATTAGCAGAGCCAACAGAGAGGCTCAGCCCGGCCTTGCCCAAGGCTTCTCTACCTGTGGTCTGCCCACCGAACCAGGCAGGTGAGGCGAGAGGAAGGGAGGGAGGGAAGGAAGGAGCAGGTGGGAAGTGGCCAGAGGCGGGAGCACTATTAGCTTCATTGTGCTTGTCTCTGAGCTGTGCCAACCCTGAGATATCTGTCACCAGCCTCCTGAGAAACATTTCTGTTCAGGGACCAGTGTTCCTTGACCTCACCCTGCTTTGGAGCTTTTTATAAGTGGATGAGGAAGAGATAGCCCAACTCTTTAGATATCTCCTTGGATCAGAATGACAGAAAATGTCTGCTTGAAAAGAGACTATCAACATCGTGTGATCCAGATTCTCATTTTATAAATGAAGGTACTGGGAGTCGGGAAGCAAAATTTTGACTCAAGCATTTACCAACAAGGAAAAGCCTAGGTGCTTTTGAAGACCCAGGCAAGACAACTCTGTGGGGGGTTGTGGGTGAGTAGTTGACTTGAGGAGAGGTGGGCAGGGATTTCAGGAACATTGGAAGACCACCTAGGGGAGACATTCTGGAAGTGAGGAGACTTTACAAGTTGTTCCACTTAAATGGATACCTACTTTACATCCAGGGGTGGGACCTGCCCTAAATATAGCCAGATTAGTTAGTGGGAGACACAGATGAACCTAGGGAAATAGTTCCTGCAGTCTAAATAGTTACACTTTCCTCCCAGTTCTGTCACCCCCTTGCTGTGCGACTTTGGGTCAATTATTTGGTTGTCTGAGCCTTGATTTCATCCTCTGTTGCATAGAGGTAAAGACATTGACATTTGTCTTCCATGGGTTGCTAGGCAGAAAAAATAAGAGAAAAGATATGCCAATGACTTCCCAATTTCCCATATTATATAAATAATTACGTTGTACCTGTGCAGAATTTGACTACATGGAGCCTGTTCTGATAGGTTGGGCTTTTGCATGTGAACTTGTTAAACATGTACTATAATCTGCATCTTTCTGACTTGGTGCCTTGGAGAAATGAGATGTTTATTTCTCTCCTGAGCTGGGCAGTACTGTCTGTCCCTGAGACTTTTGTCAAGGGGTTTTTACATATGAGATTCCAGTGGAGCGCAGCTGATGAGTGTGTTACCCTGAGATGATCACATCATCAAACAAGAATGAATTTGACACAGCATCTTATATGCTCTTCAACATGCAGTTGTTTTTGTGTCATATTTTGTTTCCAGACTGTGAGAAATAATGAATGCCTGTGTCCTTACTCTTCCTCTCCATTCTTCCACACCCATGTTCACCAAACAACAGATCTTTATATGTTTCCTCTCTTCTCTGAGCACACACCTTCCATTTGTGTCAGAAGGAGCACTTGAGAATTCTGGGAACACATTTAATCACTTAAAATTAGCTGATGCCATCAGTCTCTGGGGAATTGGTGTAAGAGCTGGGAATTACAGGAAGCATACTTCTGGAATCATGTTGCCCCAAAGATGACACCTTTCAGGCTCAGATTTGGTTTTAAATCTAATGCTTTGAAAATGTTGTTTATCTAAATTGAGCTTGAGTAACTGAATTTTAATGTGCTCTTTCTTCTTATTTTGCCTATTATTGCTAGCTTGTTTATTTTTAATTTATTTTTAATAGAGGAAAGTCTCACTTAAAATTCATATTCTTTTGAATTCTAAAATATGGAATTATAAAACCTTAATTTTGCTTAATTTTTAAGTAACAGGAGCATTTATTGGTTCAATGGATATTTATTGAGATCCTTGTCTGTGCCAAGCACTGTGTTAGATTCATGGGTGGTCGGATACCCAGCCAGCCTTTCATCCATTCATTCATCAATGACTAGTCATTGAGTACTCACTGTAGGTGGCAGGCCCTGTACTATGGCAAGGGAACTGAGAATTGAAAGAAACACAAAAGATCTTTACTTTCATAAAGAGTTGGTTGGGTGCATTAAAACATGGGGCTGTACCTTCTAGAAAGTGTCTCAAAAGTTGGCCCTAAAGTTGTCATACATAAAGAAAATGGGAAATTGTAACTACATTTATCTTTATTTACAGAGTATTCTTTTTTTGCTATTGTTGATTAATATGAGTTCTCTGTAGATTCTAGTTATCAAGCCTTTGTCAGATTTGTAATATGCAAATATCTTTTTCCATCCTGAAGGTTGTCTATTTGCTTTGGTTATTGTCTGCTTAGCTGTGCAGAAGCTTTTCAGTTTAATTAAGTCCCATCTGTTTATTTTTGTTGTTGTTGCAATTGCAATTGCCATGGAAGTCTTCTTCATAAAACCTTTCCCCAGCTAACATCTTCAAGAGTTTTTCCCACATTTCCTTCTAGGATTTTTATCTTTTCACGCCTTAGAGTTAAATCTTTTATCTATCTTGAATGAATTTGTGTAAGTGGTGAAAGGTGCAAGTCTAGTTTCAGTCTATTACATGTGATTATCCAGCTCTCCCAGTACCATTTATTGAATAGAGATTTTTTCCATCGTATATGGCTATAAGATATTAGTTTCATCTCATAGTTTTCTATTTGGTTCCAAATGTCTATGTCTCTATTTTTGCATCAATATCATGCTGTTTTGATCACTATGGACATGTAATATAGCCTAAAGTCTGGTACAAAAAACGTTCATCATCCCTAATCATCAGAGAAATGCAAATCAAAACAACTTTGAGATACCACCTAACCCCAGTAAGATTAGCCCACATCACAATGTCCCAAAGTTGCAGATGCTGGTATGGATGTGGAGAGAAGGGAACACTTTTACCCTGTTGGTGGGACTGCAAACTAATACAGCCTCTTTAAGAAGAAATATGGAGAATCCTTAAAAACTCAAACTAGATCTCCCATTGACCCCACAATCAGCTATTAGGCATCTACTCAGAAGAAAAAAATCATTTTATTGTAAAAAAATTTGCACTATATTTACAATCACCAAAATGTGGAAACAACCTAAATGCTTGTCAGTTCAGGAATGGGTTAACAAATTGTGCTATATGCATACCATGGAATATTATTCAGCCATAAAAATACAGTTACTTCACATCTTTTGTATTAACCTGGATGGTGTTGAAGCATTTTTCTTAGTAAAGTATCACAAGAATGGAAAAGCAATTATCCCATGCACTTAATACAAATATAAAGCCAGTAGACAATCTAATTCATGCCCATACGGGAGAAAAACTCATTTCAATTCAAGTTGCGGGGAAGAGTAACAAGAGAGGGAAAGAGGGGAGGAAAATGGGGTGCTCCTGCTGAATGGGCACGGGTTGCGGGTGTTTGGCACACCTTTTGAGTGTGGGCCATAACTACAAGAGGGACTCTACATAACAAATTTTGACCTGTTTGTTTGTACCCTCACATTAACCTGAAATACAAAAAAAAAAAAAAAAAAAAAAAGCAAAAAGAAATGAAAACAATGTAGCCTAAAAAATAAAATAAGATAAATTAATAGCCGCAAAATATATTCATTGCAAAATTTTACAATTATTTACAAAATAGTCTCTATGTGTTGGTCACCCTTTGTAAAATTCTGCAATGAATGTTTTGTAAATAAAGGTGCAAGTAGTACAATTTCCCATTTTCCATATGCATGGTGACTTCATGGGACATCCTGTGGGAACTCACAGCTTGGTGGATGAGGCAGACATAGTCACAACAACGGCAAGCCACCATGTGAGGCCTTTGATACAAGTGTGTCACAGAAAGCTCTGGAATGCCGGAGGGAGGATGGAAATGATCTTAAGGCAGTCTGGGACTGTAAATACTGAGTAAGCTCTGCAGGTCTGAGACCTAAGTCTGAATTCTGGCTCTGTCTCTTGCATCCCTGTGACCTCACCTCATGCCTTTGCCTGAGAAGGGCCCCGCACAGTGCTTCAGAATAGCACTATCTTACCTGCTGCTGCTCTCTCTCTGCTCCATGCACCATCATATTACCCTCTTTTACTGTCTTCATTGCTTGCATTACTAACTAAAATTAACTTGTTTACAGTTCCTCTCCATAATTCTGAAATTCTAAACACCCAGAAAATGGAATGTTAAAAATATGTCTGGCACACTTTGGTTAATTTTTGACCTAAACTTGTATTTTTTGTAGCAAATTCTGACCTTAACCCACGTGAAACTATCTGCCTTCTTTACTTATCCTTCCTAGTATAAATATTTATATGTGTGGCCACAGAACTATTAATGTTTGACTCTGGTGTGGGCCCCAGATTTGATGGAGTATAGTGTACTATATGTCATTTGAACTACATTAACTCTCTAAAATGTGAAAAATTCTCTATTCCCCAAAACATCTGGTGACAAGGGTTTCAGATAAGGGATTGCAGACTCTTAATTATTTGTTTTCCCAAGCAGCACATAAACCCAAAGAGAGCAAGGGTCTCATTTGTTTTATTTAACACTGTAGCTCTAGGTCTCAGCCAGAGCTGGTACATAGTAGGCACTTAGGAGATGTGTGTGAAGCCCTGAATGGTCATCTTTCTGTGGGCCACAGCCTGGCTGTGGTGCGAGGGTTCCCAAAAGTTTGGCCAATTGTGACTGTTGACTGATTGGCCCCTTGCAGTGGTGGGTGGCTCTCTATTTTGGCCATGTGAGGGGCCAACCTGAGTTGCTTAAAACTTGTCTGCCTTATAGCTTGGCTCCCAGAGTGAACAGATTTACTTGGAGTAGTCTAGACTAGTCTTTCCAAAGAGGTCTTTTCAATTTGGTCCCCCGTGATCTCTTCAATCTCAGAATCTGGTGCAGATTCAATACTTGTGAGGCTATTTGAACTGTGTGGGAAACCTGCATACCCTATTTTGCTTCCTGGCCTGCCAGGGTAGCCGCCATTTCTCTCCATTGATATTTCCAAAAGTCTTCTGGTGCCAGGTGAGCCCCTGATTGCCTGTCTGCCCTCCTTCCTCTGATAGCACTAGTCCCTCTACTCCTTTTGACAGCACATAGCTTGCATGGAGCAAGGACCCGAGAAAAATACACTGAATGACTAACTGCATGAATGAATCAAAGAAAGAAAGAACTGCATCTTTTTCGACATTTGACCTCCTCCCTTCTTCCTGGTTTAGGGCAACCCCCAAACTTCACCTATCTTTGGGGTCCTGGCATGCGTGTCTTATTCTCTGTTTTGTTTTGTAGTATACTCAACTGTAGTTCCAGGCTTCCCAGGCCTCCTCCCAAGCTGCATCCTGTTCTCTTCCTCATCCCAGGCAAGCATTACATGATCATTTCCTCTGTGTATAAGCTTATGATCTCATTTCATTGTTGCTGAAGCAACTCACTCAAGGTCTGGTAGAGCTGGGATTCAAACCCAGGCCTGATTGCTCCTCCTTGACATCCTATCTACATAGCTTGGGCCTATCAGAGCCTCTCCATTTTCTCCCTCTGAGTTGTCTCACATATTATCAAGAACATACTAAACTCTTAGCTTGGCCTGCTGGAGTTCTGGCACCAACCCCTCAGCTCACCCAAGACACAGGAGTTACCACCAGTGGGTTCTATGGTATTGTTACGAATGTGTCTGAAATTCCACAGAGCTGTTTGTTAGTCCCAGCTCTGACAGTATCTACCTCCAAGAATATAAACTCCAGTAGACCATAGCAGATACACAATACCATGTGTTTGATTCATTAGTTCCATATACCTACAGAGCTCTTAGCTCAGGGACTGGCACTAACCGCACATCTTCAAAGGATAGCTATTATTTTCATTTTGTACAAAACTTTAAATTTTAGCATTGATAACTCAAGCTTTTTGACAAGAATAAGCTCTTCCTACTCTATAGCCATGGCTGAACCCTACAGTAATTCTCCACTTCCCTTCCCTCACCTAAAAAAAATCAAGCCCAGCATCTCTATGCTAGTCAAGCAGTGTAGAGTTGGTGCCCAATTCTGGCTTCCTGACACCACTTTGCCCTTGTCTCATGGCCAGTTAGATTTGGCCTATAGCCAGAGACCTGAGGGAGCAGAGCCGCAGGGGGTGTGAGGAAAAATTTCAGCAATGAATCACTGATGCTTTGCCTGAGGGTTAAAAGCACAGCCAATTTATTTGGTGCCTTTCTGCCTCCAAATTACCCAGCTCCTGCAGGATCCTTTAGCCTGGAAACGTTAACTCAGGTTTGCTGGAGCATCCCCTTCCTGAACATGCAAGCCACCTTCTTACCCGGATCCCTCCCCAGGCCCAGAAGTGTGAGTGTGGAACCCTATTGCATGATGAGGCTCCCAAAGGGCTGGGTCTATACAATATAATTTCAAGGAAGCAGACAGTGGAGCTGAGAAAGTGGGAGGGGAGTGGATTTTGAAGCCACACTTGTAGTTTTTATTTATTTACTCTTTTCATCAGAAAAATCATCTTGGAGTTTATTGATTAAATGAAGCTGTGCCAGCAAAAGCTCAGTGTGAGCCATAAAGCAGCACATAGCTCTGAGCGGTTATTGAAATTAGTATCATTGGGCTAACATTTGTAGCAGGGAGCCTTTTTGAGTTGACATTTGCATTTATTTGTTTTTCTTCAGAAGAAGGAGCCAGAAGAAAACCTGGGAGTCACGGAACATAGCTTCTCTCATAGAAGGTGGAGGGTGTAGGATGTCTGGACTCACAGAGGGGGGTGTACTCAGAAGGGCAGGTGCAGTATGAGCAGCCATGTGATCCAAGGAGAATGAGTTCTTTTAAACCCAGCATTACTGAAGGTGACTGAGACAGTAAGTTATTTTCCCAAGATGGCCACATCAGTGTATTTCCCCTCCCACAGGTTTGTCTTCCAGTGTGACATCAACACTCCTTCTTTGAGAGGTGGAGGTCTCTGTTCTGTCTCTTGAAATGGGGTGGATCTTCGTAATTGCTTTGACCAACAGAGTGTGGTAGAACTGATGCCATATGGGTTCTCACGTTAAATTGTAGGAGGCCATATAGCTTCTGTCTGGTTCCTAGAACCCAGCTGTCATGTGTAAGGAAGACCAGGCACATGTTGAGTGCTTCAGTCAGTGGTCCCCAGCTGGGACCCCAGCCAATAGCCAGTGTCAATGGTAAGACATATATGATAGAGCCTATAGATGAGTGCAGTCTTAGGTCTACAAGTTTTTTAATTGAGGACCCCAAATGTTGTGGATCGTGGAAGCAAGCCATCCCTGCAGTACCCTGTCGGAATGCCTGATCCCCAGAAACTGTGTGAGATAAGAAATCATTATTGTTCTTTTAAGTCATTAAGTTTTGAGGTGGTTTTTTTATGCAGCAATAAATGACTAATTTAAAACAGGAGGAGCAGAACAAGCATCCAACACCTTGGAGGATCTTTAGATGATATTGGAAGGAGGTCAGAGGTTCTGAACTTGCAGGAGAGCAGAGGTTAATAATTCCTGACAATGCTTCCTGGGGCCAGCTATAGGCTGGGAGAGGGAAGGAGTTGTGACAGAGCTAAGAACTCCTTGGAAGGGGTGAATAGGAGAGGCAGAAAGACAATCAAATGTCCATCACTGGGTTTGAGCCTGACTCTTGGTCAAGTACCCCTTCCTCATGGTTGTGGCTAGAGATAGCATGTTCTTAAATCCTGAGATTCTTGAGGCTGGCAGCATAATTCCACCACCATAGGACTTCTTGAGGCTTCTATGCCACAGCTTACTTATATGCCTGTTTCTTTTGGATATTGTAGGAGATACAACTCCCTAAAATCCTTAAAAATAGTAAAGTGCCAGGTTCAAGATATAAGGAAGGCATTTATGTTAGTCATATTCTTGATTGCAAGCAACAGACAATTACTCTAGATGACTTAAGTAGAAAGTGAAATCATTGAACAAATTTGGGTCATTCTCAAGATAACTGGAGAGGCTGAAGGATAAGAACCAAATCACATGATACAACCAGTTTAGCAAAGGTGCAGCTGCCATAGCCACTGGAACCTGAATATCATTGAAACCCAGATGCAACCAGAACCTGGATGTGGCTACTTCTCCATCAGTATGAAGCCTTCCTGTCTCTGTTTCTCTGGGTCACTCCTGGTTCCAAGTTCAGCAGCAGCTGTATCTGATTGGTGGAGCCTACATCATGTGCCCTCTCCTAGTTGTAAGGGAAGCAGATAAATCAAGGATCCAGAGTTTCGACTTTGTACAATGGAAACTCCCTCCACCCCAAATAAAAAGAGACTTTGGGTACTGGGCAGACGAAATTGACGAATGCCCACTGCTAGGTTGTTCTGGACTTGGTGCTATTATTGATACATATTTGTTGAGGAAGAGGGAACAGACCTTGAATTTGAGAACTGTGAGGAAATTGTTAGAAGGAACATTATATTTAGAAAATATGGTGTGCTGCCTATTTTTATTTTTATTTTTGCAGTTTTTGGCTGGAACTAGGTCCGAACCCACCACCTCCAGCATATGGGGCCAGCGCCCTACCCCTTTGAGCCACAGGGGCCGCCCTTGTCTGTTTATTCTTAGTACTATTCTTGGCCTTTCATGCTCTGCTCTGCATCATGGGCCATGGACCACTGTGAACCACACATCCCAGGCCTTGGTAAGTTCAGCCAATGGGAAGCACTGGTAGGAGGCTGGAAGGCGAGAGAAGGCAAGTCGTTATATTGTCCCTCTCATGTTTCTCTTGTGCTCCCTGGGAGTGACTACATGTCACAATCCCAACTTCAGCCACAATAGCTCAGTACCAGCCTGGGTGAGCCCTCCTTTTTTATTCTGGTACTAGCCTGGTGACCTCTCCTTGGGTTCCATTACTCTTTTTGGCACCCCCTATGGTCTAGTCATAAGTGCATTTTTGAGGTTAGGTAATGACATCTTCTCATCTTTGTTCTAGTCCTAGGAAGAATAACTGCTTCTGCAGCTTCTGGTCTCAAAGTTACCTCACCCCTCCTTTTTTGTTCTTTTACCATTTCTAACACTTTGTAATTAGTGCCCTGGATTAAATCCCCTCTGTCCTTTGAAATACCTAATATGCTTCCTATATCCTCACTGGACTCTGATTGGTATACATGGTAATTTGGTAAGAACCATACACCTTACATTTATAACATAGTTCTCGATTTCAGAGAGGTTTAATGTTTGGGATGCTCCATTTGTTCTCTTTTCCATCTGGTATGCTCATGGACATTATTCAAAACTTTGTCCAAGCATTAGTTCTCCCATAAAGTCTTTTCTGATATCATCCCTATACTCTGTCCCCAGGTACCACATAATCACAGTAGTTATATGACAGCAATGTTTGTTGATATTTATAGTGACAGCCATAAAAATTAGAGGTATATGTTTTCAAGAAAATGCTTACAATAGCTTTATTTAGGAAAGTGTACTGATCTCTTAAATTTAGAATTCTAGTCTAGATTCCCTTACTAGTTAGCTGTGCAACCTTGGGCAGGTCAGTTAACTTGTCTGCACTACAGTTTTTCCTCCTAAAAAATAAGCAAATTCAAGTAGGGGAGTGATCTTCAAACTTTTTTTTTAAATTGTGAGTGATATTATTTGTAATCCCAGTGTGGAAAACAGAAATAGATGTACTGGTTGAAGTGAGGGGTAAACATCCCAGAATTCTGTGAACTCCTCTGCTCCCACATTCCCAAATTCTTAAGGATGCCTCTACCAATACTCCAGGGCTCCATGGAGCATAGTTATAATGCTGCCCCAGATGACTTCTACATATTCATCTCTACCCATATAGGCCCAATAAGCAAGTGATCCAAAGCCATACGATGCCCATGCATTGCTCAAATTGTATAGTCTGTACATGGCCTTATTTATACCACTGGATTTAAAGATCTGTGTGCAAATTCCCCCTTAATTATCCAAATAAGATATGTGTATTTTAGTCAACTGAATAACTACACTTCACTCAATGGTTGATATAAATAGTATCCTAAAGAGATATTCAAATAAGAATTGTCCAAGTCTTTTCAAAACCCACCTGATAATATCATTATAATAACATTGAACACCGAGGGTTAGTTATTCTGTAACCAACACTTTCTCTTGAAATTAAACCACATCTGTGTTGGTTTACCTTTTCTAACTCCATATATATCCTGACTTATTGGCTCTGCTGAGCTGAGGTGGGTGTTCACAATTAACACAACTCAATATAACGGGAAATTATCTTTGAAGCTGGCCATAAAAGAGCCACTTGGTTGTGTGGATACAGTTCAAGTGTAATAAATTGTGGTTTCATTAAGGAGGGAAAAAATGTGGGGCATTGGGGCAAATATAGAGTCAGAGTGGCTCTTCAAATGAGGCTGAAACTTGTCAGGAAAAAGAAGAAACTTAGACTATGAGAATTAACACATGTTCTCTATCCACCCAATTTTTCTTCTCATCATCGTATCATCATCATCATCTTTATAGCTAGTATCATTGTCTTTGAAGGCATTAAGTATTACTATGTGCCAGGTATTATGCTCATCACATTTAATCCCCACAACCACCTACTGTTATATTTTAGAGAAGGGGAAACTTGGCACTCATCAGCTAGCAAGTAACTCAACTGGGAGCCAAACTCACTTCTGCTTAATTATAGGACCATGCTTATCACCACGATACCCTAATGCCTTCCCACTCCCAGAACCCCACAGTGAGGGTGGGCTTCCCATTCCTGTTTGTTGTATTAGCATGACTGGAATTGCCATTAACAATTTGTCCCCTAACTCAGGGACAATCTGAGGCCTGAGAGGTCTGTAGGGTGGAGCTCCCTGTGACTCATTCTCAGTTCGAGGCAGCTTCAAGTGTTTACCTTCTTCCTATGCCCGGGACTGCTGGGCACTGTTGAGTTTTCACCTGGCTTGGGAGATTCCATGAATCAAAATTAAAACCAATTAATGTAGGAAACCTGCCAACTCATCCTCCACATCCCCCGCAGACAGCCTAATTTCCTTGCTGGTGAGAACTCCTTACTGGCTATGATCTCATTCCTGTCATGGAGGATTTTCTAGGAGAATCACATGTCTCTCCTCAATGACTGCAAAAAGTCAATTAATGAGCTAAAAAGGCAAAAATGAAGAAGCAGATGAAAGGGAGATGGGCATAGAGAAACAGAAAATGTGGTCAGTGTTGGGAGAAATGGACTAGCTATTTAAGGCAGACTATGAGTCCCACGAGAAGTGATGCCTTGAGCACATGTGGTGGGGTCACCGCACTGGCTCCTGATCTCTAAAATCATTGTCCTTACTTGAGCACTGACAGATCAGTGTACTGCAGTTTTGATCCCTCAATGATACTGACATATGGTGCTTTTTAGAGCAAGTATTTTCCTTTTCTGGATTGCATAGTATGGGAGTTAAAAGTTCAGACCCTAGAGTCAGAATACTTACATTTTAAATCTAGTCTCCATCACTTACCAACTGATTCTGAGCAAGTTATTTAATCTCTCCAAGACTTAGCTTTTTGAACTGTAGAATGGAGATACCAATAGTATTCATCTCTGGGACTGTCACAAAGGTTAAGGGCAATAATGCTTGTACAGTACCAAGTGCAGAAGCTGGCATGTGGTAAACATTGTCAAATCTGTGATGTGTTTGGCTGTAACTAATCCAACCTCCACCTTAAACTGGCTTAGAAAAGGAAGTGTACTAGCTGCATGTGAACAGAAGCTCAGGAAGAGAATGTCTTCAGGGTTGTTTAAACTACTGCCTTAGTGGTGTCATTTAAAACCTGGGTCTTCCCATATTTTTGTTTTGTGATCTTGAGTGTTGGCTCCAACCTTAGGCTGGTAGCAGGATGCTGCATCATTCCCAGACATCACATCTGAATGTGTCCGTGTCCAGGGGAGGAAGAAGGATGCCTCTCCTGGGACTCTTTATATGAAATAAAGAAAGTTTTTGTAGAATTGTACCAACAAATATCTGCTTATGTTTCATTGGCCAGAATTGGGTCCCATACATATCTGTTCTGAATGATCATTGGTAAAAGGCATTTGACTAATGGAACTCACCTTGGAGTCAGGGCTGCAATCAGCTTCACCTGAGGCTACGTGGGGGAGGCTGGGTCCCTAAACAAAACTGAGATTCTATTAGGAAAGAAGAAGATGGTTAATGATTATTGAGAGCTAATTATTATTGAGCTATACATGAGACAAAAAAATCAATAATCTGAAAAAAAGACATAGTGCTTTTCACTATAATTATTTTTATTATGACTTTTGTTATCATGAATTTCTGCTGTGGAGTGCTTCCTCCCCCAGGCACTTGACTGTTCTGAGAGTCCATGATTCTGATCTCACTCAGCATTCCCAGTGAGGGCTGGACTAAATTTGGTCTCTGCCTCTTCTGATGAAAAGAAAGGTGAAATGCACAATTTCTGCTCCAACTTTCTTCCCCTTTTAGAAATACTTCCAGTGGAATAACCAAACACTCCAGGTGTGCTGAGATACTAATAACCAGCCAAAGGAAATTAATTTCAAGATTTTAGCTTCTGTCACTCACAGAGGTGTGTTGTATACCTGAGCTGATGATAAAGTTGAATGATGTGTCAAAGCATACACCTTTTCAGTCTCATACTTAGGAATGCTTTCTCTGCTGAAGATGGCAAGCCCATCCCAAATAATGTTTTGGGTTGCAGTACAGTAGATTTAGACATTTCTAGCTCATTGAGCTAGCTCCCCTGAGTTTTATGGTCACAGGTTGCATCATTAACACATTTTTTTTTTTAAAATAAGGATCAGTGTGGACGGACTTAAAAACCACTCCCATTTTGGAAAAACAACCTGTCTTAGTCTGTTTGATGCTGTTATAACAGAATACCGCATATTGGGTAACTTACAGAGAACAGAGATTTCTTTCTCTTTTTTTTATTTCATTTATTTATTTTTAAATGAGATCAAGAAACATATCTTAAAATTTATCAGGCTAGATGGAAATCCAGGCACATGTAGATAAGTGGGAAGGCCAATAAATTGGCATTCCCTGAAAATGATGCCTTCTGAACATTGACCAGTGCTTATAAAGACAGAACATTCCCAGGGAGAAGACTGAGGAAGAGGCCTCCTGTCAGCTGTACTTAGCCTCCCTTCCACTGTCTGAGAAAATTCAACTTTGGCTTCAATCAGCATGTGTTGCTTAAGAAGTTTTATCTGGTAGGATGCTTTTGGCTACAGATAACAGAAACTTTACTTCATATTATTATTATTTTTTGAGACAGAGTGTCATTATGTTGCCTTCAATAGAGTGCCTGTGGAGTCACAGCTCACAGCAATCTCAAACTCTTGGGAACCCTTAATGAGATGATTAGATTATGAGGACTCTGTCCTCATGAAAGGATTAATGCTGATATCAAGGAAGTGGGTTATCTTAGTGGGTTCCTGATGATAGGATGGGTTCGGCCCCCTTTTCTCACTGCCTCTTGCACGTGTTCTCTTGCCCTTCTACCTTCTGCCCTAGGATGATGCAGCAAGAAGGGTCTCACCAGATGCAGGTTCCTCGACCTTGAACTTCCCAGTTTCAGAACTATAAGAAATAACAAAAAGAAAGAAAGAGAAAAGGCAAATTTCTTATCCAAGCCAGTCAGAGTTTGGCATTTCTTTAAAGTCTGCTTTTGGACCAGAGGCGAGCACCCCAAGTAGCTGGGACTACAGCTGCCTGCCACAATGCCCAGCTATTTTTCTGTTGCAGTTGTCATTGTTGCTTGGCTGGCCTGGGCTGGTTTTGAACCCTCCAGCCTCAGTATATGTGGCTGGCACTGTAACCACTGTGCTACGGGCACCAGGCCTACTTCATACTATCTTAAACAATGACATTTTGTATGGCAGAAAATCCAGAGGGAGGCAGGTTTTAGGATTGGTAGATTCAATGTAGTCTAGCACACAAATTCTTCCTCTTTCTTAGTTCTTTCATCCTGATGTTGTCCTAGTTCCACTATCCCCCTGTGGTGCCTAGAGGGCTTCAGATAGCAACTGAGTCACTAAAAAGGTCAGGAAAAAGAAGCTTTCTCTATGTAAAAAGGCCATAAGTCCTTTCTTTATGTCTGATTGGGTCAGCGGAAGTTAAGTGCTCACCTCTGGTCCAAAAGCAGACTTTAAAGAAATGCCAAACTCTGACTGGCTTGGATAAGAAATTTGCCTTTTCTCTTTCTTTCCTTTTGTTATTTCTTATAGTTCTGAAACTGGGAAGTTCAAGGTCGAGGAACCTGCATCTGGTGAGACCCTTCTTGCTGCATCATCCTAGGGCAGAAGGTAGAAGGGCAAGAGAACACGTGCAAGAGGCAGTGAGAAAAAGGGGGCCGAACCCATCCTATCATCAGGAACCCACTAAGATAACTAACCCACTTCCTTGATATCAGCATTAATCCTTTCATGAGGACAGAGTCCTCATAATCTAATCATCTCATTAAAGGTTCTACATCTCAACACTATTGCACTAGGAACTAAATTTCCAAATTTCCAGCATATGAACTTTGGGGGACACATTCAAAACACAATGCAACACCAAACATAAGAACATGATATTTGGGGGTTGGGAAATAGTCCTCAGGTACATGGGACAATTAATTTTTTTCATTTTTTTTTTCTTTCTTTCTTTATTTTTTACAAGGTGAATGAACGCATCAGTGAATGAACACAGTCCCCTCCAGGGCAAAGTGAATGAATGCATCAATGAATGGACATAGTCCATTCATGGAATTGAGGCCCAGGAAATTCACATGAAAGTGACCTAGGCATAGGAAATGGGGGTTCCACATTTAGTCCCAAGTGCAAAGTGAAGAAGACACCAAGGCACAGTTATCTCCTCGGCAGTTGTCCGGCCTTTTTGGCTATTGGAGCCTCTGGTGGGGGTTGGAGGTCCCCCTCTTTGCCAGTCATCAAGCTCGCTGGCTGCCACAGCACCGACACCATCAAGGAGGAGGCGGCAGGTCTGCCAGCTCCACTGAGCTGGCCAGGGTGCCAAATGTCCCACATCAATTCTCCCTCTCGGAGTAGAAACCCTAACTGCTCTTAGGGAAAAGGGGCGAAGACTCAATCTAACTGCTTCCTGCTGAATCAGGCGATGATAGAAGGGGGCAGTTCGGGTTTCTCCAGAGGGAGAGTGATACAGGGGTTCATGGACTGGAACCATCTTTATTGCATGTGGCTTGATGACATTTCTGGAAAACACAAATCTGATTAGTGTAATCAGTAATAGGCAAAGGTAGAGCAGCATCAGGTCAGAAGTACTTATTCAGTGATGCTAAAAGAAAACCATATTAGGATTTTTTTTGCTGTTTCCTGAATAATAACTTCAAACTTTCTTTTGGCTCACAAGTGTAGGTGGTCTGTGGTTGGCTGTCTTCACTGTCTGCCTC
>CAUYRH010006843.1:0-18903 GCA_963574655.1 Perodicticus potto
GTCATGGAAGAAGTCCAAGTGCCCATCAACCCACAAATGGATTAGTAAATTGTGGTACACATATACCATGGAATATTATGCAGCCTTAAAGAAAGATGGTGACTTTACCTCTTTCATGTTTTCATGGATGGAGCTGGAACACATTCTTCTTAGCAAAGTATCACAAGAATGGAAGAAAAAGTATCCAATGTATACAGCCCTACTATGAAGCTAATTTATAGCTTTCATATGAAGGCTATAACTTCTCATTACTTTCATACGTCCTATCCACCAGCATCACCACACCCCCTCCATCCCCCACTTCCCATGTCCCCTGGACCTCTACAATCTCTTTTCAATATGGCATCCAGATTGATCCTTGATAAATGTGAGTCAGATCATCTTCCATTCAGAGCCAAGCCAAAGACCTCACTATGGGGTTCAAGGTCTGTCTGACATGATCTACCATCTTCCATCTCCCCAGTTCCTCATCTCTAACTGCTTTTCCCCTAACTCGTTACATTCTCATCACTGCAGCCTGCTTGGAGGTCCTCACACATACCAGGCACAGTCTCACCTTAGAGTCTTGGTCCTTGCTACTCCCTCTAACTGAAAGGCTCTTTCCCCAGACATTTGCATGGTTTCTCCCTGATCCCCTTTATGGAATCACTCAAAGGTCATTCTCACCGAGCCTTCCTTAACCACCACCTCCTCATTCTCCACAGCACTTATCATGGGATGTACTATATAATTCACTTGTTTACTGTACACGTACAAGCTTCATGAGACCAAAGATATTTGTCTATTTTGTTCCCTGCTGTATTCTCAGCACCTAGAACAGGGTCTGTTACAAAGTAGATACTTAACAATATTAATGTAATGAATGGATAAATTTATGTAGCATGAGGCTGAGCTAAGTGGTTGAAACCTATAATTCCAGCACTTTCGGAGGCTAAGGTGGGAGAATAGCTTGAGCATAGGAGTTTGAAACCAGCCTGAATAACATAGAATGATCCCTTCTCTACAAAAAATAAAAAAAATTATCTGGGCATGGTGGCATGCACCTCCCAGCCACTTGGGAGGCTGAGGCAAGAGGATCACTTGAGCCCAAGGGTTTGCAGTTGTAGTGAGCTATGATAATGCCACTGAACTCTAGCCTAGGCAACAGAGCAAGACCCTGTCTCAAAAAACAAACAAAAAAAGAAAAACATGCTGCTTAGTACTTTGGTACTTACACATTTGTGTTCTATTAGTGTGACCCACTTTAGTTAAACAATTACCACATTTTGGGACTTCAATATACTTTTGGTCTCTTCTGACCTTAGTGAAGTTGCTTAACTTCTCTGAGCCTTGATTTCCCCTTTATAAGATAGGGCTAGTAGTGGTACTTACGTGTTATAGGGTGGTTGTGAAGATTAAATTTTTTAAAAGGAAGTATAGTGATTAGTAACAAAGCTGGCTTATGTTATAGTAAGTTCCCAATAATATAATTATGATTTCTCTTATTATTCATCACAAATGGCTTTATGAGAGAATATAAAATTCTATAGTGTATTTATACAAATATATAAAACTTCGGAGTTTTAAATCTAATAGTGTTGAGTTTTAGTGATTATTCCCTTATAATAGAATATAAGTCAGTTTGTTCTTTCTTAAAGAGAAGTCATTCAACATTTTTAGAAAAAAATAGCTCTTCCAAGGTAGGGAATCTGATCTTTGCATTTTTCTTTTCTACATGGTCCCAAACAAAATACTTACTCATTAAATTTTGTTGAATAAATAAATGGAAGAATGAATCTCATGGGCACAAGCAAGTTCACGTTCACTGAAAAGCTGCAATATGCCAGCCACTGCTGTGAGCACTAGGGGTGTAAAAAGGAACATCTCATGGTTGAAGTTTATTTCAAGACCTCCACACAGTAGTCCTTGAGTTTGGGGGTGGTGGAGGTGTACGTTTATTTTGGAAGTAGTTTTCTAACTGGAGGAGGGGGAATTTGGATTCTTTACCTTGTGCAAGTAAAAACAAAAAAAGAAAATCTCCAGAAAGATATCTTTGCCACAATTTCTCTGAAGAGCTTTTCAAAGAAACAAAATGTCAGTGGTATATCAAGTAGTCATCAAACGTGAAGCAGCAAACACATCAGTGTGGGAAATCCTACGGTGATTCAAGACCTCTGTGGATTCCCGGTTCCAAGCAAGGCCCTACACATATGGCTAGCTGCTGATGACACCAAGAACAAGATGAATTAGAGTGTGACAGTGAGCCATGACGCTTGGGATGGAGAACCAGCTCTTCCCTTGATTGCAAGAACTGGGTCAGAAGCCAGCTTTGCACTCTGACTCCAAGCAAGACGATCCTGAGCCTCGGTTTCCTTACCATAAAATGATATATTTTAAAATTAATCTGCTTCAAATGAGAAAGTGGGTGAGAAAACCTTCCATATCCTGGAAACCGCTGAATCTGACAGCCAACAGAAGCCCCATGCAATGGCACCATGCTACCTATGTACTGGGACGCAGAGCACAACAATCCAGCAGGATCTCTAACCTTAGCAAACACACCATCTACATCCAGGATTTTGTCCCCAGGAAGTAACTCAGCAGAAGCAAAAATATATCTGCAAAATGATGCTTGCAGGGGTCTTTGTAACAACAACAAAACTGGAAACAATCCAGATATTTACAAAAGCAGAGTGGCTTCATAAATTATGCATCTGAATTTTTATTTATTTATTTTTTGTCCAGACAGAGTTCTACCTTATGCCTTGGAGTATTGTGCAATGGCGTCGTAGCTTATTGCAACCTCAGACTGGGGCTGTAGGCATCCTGCTGCCTCAGCCTCTGAAGCTGCTAGGATTACAGGTGTTCACCGTGGCTGGGTTTTTCATTGTTTTCAATGAGTTGGGGTCTCACTCTTGCTCAGACAAGCCTCGAACTCCTGAGCTTAAGCAGTCCTCCCGCCTCAGCCTCCCACAGTGCTGGGATTACAGGCATGAGCCACCACTCCCGGCTTTTATTTTTATTTTTATTTGAGACACAGTCTCACTATGTTGCCCTAGGTAGAGTGTCATGGCATCACAGCTCACAGCAACCTCAACTCTTGGGCTTAAGTGATTCTCTTAAGAAGCCTCCTAAGTAGCTGGGACTATAGGCGCCCGCCACAATGCCTGGATATTTTTTTTGTTGCAGTTGTCATTGTTGTTTAGCAGGTCTGGGCCAGGTTTGAACCTGCCTGCCTCTGTGTATGTGGCCGGCGCCCTATCACTGAACTATGGGCATCGAGCCTGAACATTTTGATTAAAAAGAATATCCAGCCTACCCACACCTACACCCTGGCAGGGTCAGTGTATCCTCCATGGAGATGGTGATTTAAGGAGGGAGGCTGGTGTGAGGGGTGGCTGCTTGGAGGCTAGGACAGAGGGGTGTGTGAGGGCGACAGGTCACAAAGGACAGAGGAGGATAAATGGGGTGGTGTAAGGACATTTAGGCAGAAGCCCTGCAGGGAGATGGGCAATTGCCTTCACTCCCTCTCTTTCTCGGGGACTCACTTTGTGGCTGGCGGAGCTGTCTTAAATGAAGAGAACCATGAGCAGTGAATATTTGTTACCTTATTACACAGCCCACAGCTATCGTTCAATGGGTGTGTTCAACACCTCCATGGGGGACCTGCAACGGCAGCTGTACAAGGGAGGAGAGTATGACATTTTCAAGTATGCACCAATGTTTGAGAGTGACTTTATCCAGATCAGCAAAAAAGGAGAGGTGATTGATGTGCACAACCGTGTCCGAATGGTGACCGTGGGCATTGCCTCCACCAGTCCCGTCCTCCCACTACCTGACGTCATGCTGCTGGCCCGACCAGCTAAGGTCTGTGAAGAGCATGCCAGACTAGGGAGGCACATCAAGGGGAAAGGTCGCAAGCCCATAAAGATTCTAGAGCTCACCAGGCTACTTCCCTTAAAGTTTGTGAAGATCTCCATTCACGACCGTGAGAAACAGCAGCTTCGTCTGAAGCTTGCCACTGGCCGTACTTTTTATCTGCAGCTGTGTCCCTCCTCAGATGCCCGGGAAGACCTCTTTTGCTATTGGGAAAAACTTGTCTATCTCCTGAGGCCACCAGCAGAAAGCTCCAGCACCACTCCGACAATGCAAACTGCGGACACAGTAGAGGACAACAGAGGCTCAGTGGTAAGCATCCACACAGACGCGAGGAAACAGGGCAGGGTTCTTGGGGAGAGCAGCGCGACGCTGTTCCTTACAGAGCCTTTAGTGCCCTCTGAAGCTGGAAAAAGCATTTCATTGGCAAGGGCTCAGGACCAAATAAGTTACCACTCCGGGACTTAACATACTGGGAGAGTCAAGTGTTTCTCCAGTGTCCCAGAAGGCCGAATTTAGAGACAATAGGTGTCAGCTACTCCTGTCTCACCCCCAGGGTTATAACCCCTTCTACAGCATCCTGACTGTCCATTTTCTACTTGAACACTCACCACCCCAATCCAGGTAGTCCAGTTTGTTGCGGAACACTTTTACCAATGAGGAAGTCTTTCCTTCCTTTGAGTCATGATCTATCTCCTCCTGACTGCCATGCACTGATACGGGGGTAAATGAGCACGACCTCTGTGTGAATACACACATGCACAATTTTAGTAGTTTCCAAAGTGCAAAATGTGTGTGTCCTTTGACCTGGCAATCACACTCCAAGGAATCTGCCCTGCAGAGCACAAATGCATAAAATAAAATGTACAAAGATGGGTGCTTTCTCTGGTACTGGAATTGTTAAACCAAAACTGAGGACCATTGGACAAGGGGTGCTGTAGATGGAATCTTGCAACAAATGGGAGCAAGACTGAGACGTGATGATTTCAAAGTTTCTACTAACTATAAGCCCTTGAATTGCTCAGGTCTAGAACAAAAGAGGCACAGACACTTCTGGCCTCCCTTTCTATCATGTCTATCTCACCTGTTTCTCCTCCCCTTGGTGCAGGCTTCAGAAATCTGTGGAGAAGGGGATCGGAATGCAGTTGGGCATCGCAAGGCTTTTGGGGTGTCTGCTGCCTCCTCTTCTGCTTATGCTGGGGGAGAGGGCATCCAACGTTCCCCTCGCCACAAGGCTAGTACAGTTTCCGCAGCCACGAGCACTACAGGGACTGCAGCAGGAGCAGCAGGGACAGCAAGTGGCACTACGGTAGCAGGGGTAACGAGCCCTGTAACAGGCACTCTGAGCGCAGCAACAATCAAGCCCGCAGGCCCGGGCCAAGTGACCGCAGCCGTGGTGGGAACAGCCACCAAGAGTCCAGGGGAAAGTGAATCTGGCAAGACCATAGCAGGTGCTGCCAGTATCTCCTCAGATGGCATTAACTTGGCCTTGGTGGGTGCTGTGAGCACCTCCTCAACCAGTACACCCAGCTTCGCTACCGGGGCTTCCAATATCTCCCACGAGAGCAGTTCGAGTGTGGTTTTTGCAGGCACCGTGACAAGCGGCACGTCTGAGGTGGTGGGACCCCTTGTATCAACCTTGCAGAGTGAGGGTTACATGAGTGAGCGGGATGGAAGCCAGAAGGTTTCCCAGCCCCGTGCTGAGGCCCGAAAGGAAAAAAGGGAAAGAAGAGAAAAGAAGGACAGAAATCCTAGTAGGAAAAGTTCCCATCACCACCGGAAAGGGGGAGATAAGAACCGGAAAACTTCCTCCCACCGGTCCTTATCAGGCCACAAGAACGTGAGAGATGATAAAAAGGAAAAAGGGCAAAGCAATGCAAGGGACAAGAGACACAGCTCCTCTCGCAAAAGCTCCAGCCACAGCACCACTAGAAAGGAGTCAAGGTCATCTCACAAACTGGGGAAGAGCCGATCTGCCAGTAGCTCAGGTACTCTGAGTAAGAAAGCCAGTAAAATCAGCTCTTTTTTGAGAAGCCTCAGAGCCTCTTCTGGTTCAAAAGTTACAGTCACATCGGCAGATAGAGAGGTAGATATTGTGACTAAGACAGTAGAGAAACATAACATAGAGGCCACGGTGGAGAAAGCCCAGGATGGCGAGGAGCTAGGGAGGATCAGTGGCACCATGACGTCTGAGACGACAGAGATGATAATCTTTGAAACCAAATCCGTTTAAACAGGAGCCAGGGCAGGAAGCTGCAACAGAGACCCAAGGCTCAGGGAAGTGTCTCGAGAGAGCCCATTCCAGCTTTCTTTACTGTAATTTAATAATAAAGGAAACCATACAACTCCAAAAGAAATGCTATCTCCTGTTTGAATTTTCCTGTCCCATAGCCTGGCAGTGACCTCACAGTGGCTCCTGTGATGGTGTCTGTGCTGCAGGCTGAGATCCCAGCCACTGCCCACCCAGGCCCAGGAAAGCCAAGCTGAGTACTTGGCCTTGCCTCAACCCCTTCCTGCCTTTGGCTCCGCAAGCCTGAAAGTCACTGACTATGAGCTGGGATGTATCACTACCACCACGTCCCCAGGCCCATTCTCCCTTCCTGAAGGTCTCTGAACATGGACATTCAATCCAGTTCATAGACTAAGCAAAGATAAGATTCATCTCCCCAGGGGAAGTTGGGGGAGGAAGGAGAGAGTGCAGCAGCATTTACAGGCAATTAGAATAGGAAGTCCATTTATCTAGATCAGGAATTGGCAGACCATGTTCCGAGGACCAAATCTTACCAGCTTCCTGGAGTTGTAAATAAAGTTTTATTGTAACATACCAGTGGCCATTCATTTGCATATTGCCTATGGCTGCTTGCACACTACAACAACGATTTGAATAGTTGCCATGGAGACCGCATGGCCTGTGGGATTTTAAAATATTATTTGGCCCCTTACAGAAAAAGCTTGCTGACTCTGGATCTAATCTTTCCAATCTTCCTTCCTCCTACGCATATACTCTGTAGAAACTATCATATATAGTATGCTTGTCAGGAGGCAGCTAGGGGAATGTTTATAGTGAAACAATTTGTAATACCAAAACCCTGGAACCAGCCCAAATAGGTATCAGACAGGAGAATTGATAAACTATAGTATATATCTACAATACATATATACAACAGTGAAAATGAATAGCAGCTATACATGTGAGCATGAATGAATCTCACATGTTGGATAGTAAAGGTAAATCAGAAAAATATATGTACTACACTCCATTAGTAGAATAGCTCAAAAAATGAGGTCAAACAATGTTGGGGGTACATATTTATTAAAAGTACAGGAAAAGAACAAAAGTATAGAAAAAAACCAAAGGAATGATAAGCACAAAATTCAGGATACAGGCTATCTATAGTGTGAAAGGAGGGCTATCTGACCCGGGAGGCACACACAATGAGTGTCAACAGAGGAGGAATTATTCTATTACATAAGTAAGAAGGTATGTTCAGGGGAGTTTATTATTTTATTTTTATTTTAACATCTCTGAAATCAGGATTGTTTTAAATTGCTGTCAGCCAGGTGGCAATTATACATCATTGTCACCATCTTAGAAATGCCCTAGCCAATTTATTTTACCATTGTCTTCCATTTCACATGTGTACAAGAGAGACTTACGACAAAAAATCTCAGCCTGAAAGATATCTTTTAATAAGTATAAAACAAAAATTCTAAATGACACAAAAGAATACTTAGACGATAGAAACATGGAAATGTTTAAATATATTGTTAAGAAATAATAGAATAGTCCAAAGTACTGCGAACTCATTAATTATGTAAATTATGTGTACATGTGGAAGTTAATCCTAAAAATTAAAAAAAATACTATATTAGAAATGGGATTATATATTCCCCAAATCTCTATTGTAAAAAAAAGTACATTGTCTTTCACTTTTTGAAAAATCTTTAAAATGAGTGCTTGAAAGTTATTACATTTTTAATAACATAATAAAAGCTGGATGTGAGAAAAATGATTCTGGAAATCACGTGCTTTTTTCTGAGCCCAGGAGCGGGACACCTGCCCAGCCTTGCAAGTCTTTGCTCCTTGGCTTCTGCATCAACATTATCTACTAGGACAGAAGTTGGGTTTCCAGGAAAACTTAGGGACCTTCTTTGAAAAGCAAATGTGTGTAGGAGAGGTAAAGGAAGTGAGAAATGAGGTATTCTGGGAGGAGTGGTAGCTTGGCAGTATCAGAGAAGCCCTTCTCTGTTGCTCTGGTGGGTGGCTGGAAAATCCCCCCTTGTGATTTTTGGTAAAGACCAATAGATAAGACTCCAGGAATCAGGATGCCCTGGGTGTTGACTCTTGAAACAGTAGGCACAGGTAGAAGGAGAGAAAGAAAGACATGCTCTTAAAGATCTGAGTGGGCCTCTAGGAAATGTGGGGGAGAGAAGAGTACTTAAGGGAAACTCTTTTCAAAGCCTTGGCCTGGATTTCCAAATGGACAGCTATGCCAGAGGCTGAATCAATTTAGCTGCAAACCGCTCAATCTCATCATTGCATAGGCCATGGCTTTAGCTTTTTCCTTTTCCTAATTTTCTTTTATGCACCTACCTCTGCAACATTCCCTTCCTGAAGGGTTTCTTCAATACAAACATAGTTTATCCACCATGTAGGGTACTAACTGAGCAGATCCCAAATTTACACAAATGCCACTGAAGTAAAGTGGAGGTGGGGACTTGCCCAACACAAGGTGCTCTGCCTTACACTTTCTCTGCGGTTCCTTTTTCTATCTTAATACTTCATCAAGAGACATATACTTACATACCTAAGTATTTCAAATCATCAGCCCTCTTCTTCCAGAGGGACATAACGATTGGAGCATCAAGTTAATGCCCCATCAGATAAAAGTCAGTATGTTTTCTTTTTTAATTTCAAAATATTTATAGGAATACGTATAGGTTATATGAATTCCTTTTATAAGGCTTGAGCAAGACTGTAAGTGTGCCTATCACCCCAAATAGTGTTCATTGGACCCATTAAGTAGATTTTTGCCTACCTAGGCAAAGGATAATGGTCTGGTTCTATCCAGATTGTTGCAAAAGGCATGAATTCATCCATTTTTTATAGCTGAGTAGTACTCCATGCTATGCATACACATATATGTGTACTATAATTTGTTAATCTGCTCAAGAATTGATGGGTACTTGGGTTGATTCCACATCTTTGCAAGGGTGAATTTTTCTTCAATAAACATTCAAGTTCAGGTACCTTTCTGTCAAAATGACCTCTTTTTCTTTAAATAACTATCCAATAGTGATACTGCTAGATCAAACAATAGGGGTTGTACTAATTTGCAATTCCACCAACAGTGGATAGTGTTCCTTTTCTTTGCATCCACCCCAGCATCTATCTAACGGGAGTAAAGTGATATCTTATTGTGGTTTTAATTTGCATTTCCCTGATGATTAGTAACCCTGAGCATTTTTTCATATGCTTATTGGCCATTTATCTGTCTTCTTTTGAAAAGCTTCGGTTCATGTCTTTCACTCACTTTTTAATGGGGTTGTTTTTCTTCTCATTGATTTGTTTGAGTTCTTTGTCAATTCAGGTTATTAGTCCTTCATTCGATGTATAGCTTGCAAATTATTTTCTCCCATTCTCTAGGTTGTCTATTTGCTCTGTTGATGATTTTGGTAGCTGTGCAGAAGAAAAGCCAATATTTTTAATAGCATTATTCATCACCATGGTAGAAATTCTGCTGCTAAAGTGCATTGGGGCAATGAATGGTTGATCGCTAACCAGTATCCCAAACTTAAAGTCTGGTATATATACTTAAGTTCAGTGATGAAAAGGGATACTTTGCTAACTGCAATATAAAATCACTTACAGTATTGTCAAGTTGGGGAGGGGTCTTTCAACCAGAGGAAGCCATTGCTATGATGAGAGGAAGCCAGGTGCCTTAAAATATTGAAGGCAGGCCATTGTGACTAACAGGGCAAAATGGAAGAAGAGATGTTAGAGAGAACAGCAGGGGATAGGCTGTGTAAAATTTTGAGGTCCATGTAAAGGACTTGACTTCTGTTTTCAGAGTAATAGGAAGCCACTGAAACATTTTAAGTTGGGGAGTGACTTGATCAAATTTGTTCTTTGTAAAGGTCACTGCATTTGCTGTGAGAAGAAATATTTGGGAAGGCGTTAATTAATATGTGGCCTTATTTCTTCAACATCTTTCTCTTGAAAAAAAGAAAAAGAAAAAAAATATGTGACCTTATGTTACTTCCTGTCTTTTGCTGCAGTATCTATAAAACGAGATTAGAGGGGATGTTTTCAAAGATGCTTCTTCATTAGAAATATCCATGGGAGGTGGACATGTTTGTGGACCACCCAGATAGTCCTCAAATCAAGGACTTGTAATCCTAGTTGCTGAGAATGCAGCCCACCCACAAACAGCTTTCAGCTGGTAGTGAGTTTGGAAATTGTGTTAGCTGCAGAGAACTCTTTCACCCAAAGTGATGTTCTTTGCACACCCAAAATGATGCTCTTCGCAGAGCCCACAAGGACTGAATGATATAGAGTGTGAAGGTTTGGTCATCTTAGCCTGACATAGACCAATTCTGAAGGGGTGATCCAGTTCCAGGGTTTCCTGGGGGTGCATTGAAGCTCACCTTCTCCCACTGTGTATTCTTACTTTTGCCCTCTTCCCTTCCACAGGTGCTGGACCTAAGGGTGCTCCTTAATAAACATCTTTCCCTTCAAAAGTCATGTCAAAATCTGCTCCTTAGAGAATACAACCCGAGACATTGTATCAGTGTAATATGCTGAAGGGGTCACCTCCTTCAGACTCTACTCTGTGAAAAGGGTTGATAGCCAGCGTTTAGCTGGAACTTTTCTCTTCCAGGTCCTTGGTCCCAGAGATTCAAAGAAGGAATCCATGGACCACTGAGTAAGCAACAGAACAGGATGGATGGATGGATGGATGGATGGATGGATGGATGGATAGATAGATAGATAGATAGATAGATAGATAGATAGATAGATAGATAAGGGGGGAAGACAATCAGAGTCTTCAGCAAGCCAAAGGGAAGAACCCACTGGGAAGTCTGTTTGGGCTTCTGTCTGGGGGTTTATTTACTGCTTTTCCTATACTACAGGCAGAGGGTTTGGGGATATGAAATGTATGTCTGGAATAGGTCACAACAGTTTTGGTGCAGGGGCTTGGGCAGAAATTAATTTCAAAACTGCCATAGTGTAGAGGAATGTGGTCCCCCCTGAGGCGTACTTCTCTGTTCTAGGAGAGGCAGCCCAGAAGAGATAATGGTCAGGCTTTGTTTTGGGTCCAGAGGGTCTACAGATTCTTTCTCCAAACTGTTTGAGAAACTGTTTTTGCCTAGAGATGGAGGTCTGGGCTTGAGACTGATTTCTTTTTTTTTTAGAGACAGAGTCTCACTTTGTCGCCCTTGGTCGAGTGCCATGGCTTCATGGCTCACAGCAACCTCCAGCTCCTGGGCTTAGGCGATTCTCTTGTTTCATTCTGAGCTCACCTAGGTCTAAAAATGTGGGGGTCCTTGTCTAGCCCTGAGTGGGGGACTCCTGTATCATCAGGAAGGGTATAATGTAGCATATACAATTTTGAATTGAAATAATTTTGAAATTAAGCATATTTGCTTATTGTAAAAAAAAAAGTCTATCTTAGAAAATTTAAAACATATAGAAATAAAAAAGAAAACATATATTCAATTGATTACCTTGATAATTCACTGCTTACTGCTTCCAGAAAGATGGGGTAGACATGTTTTTCCCTATTCCTCTGGCTCAGTACAACTGAAGATGTTATTTATATATAAATAACATTAGAAGACTTGAGAGTTGAAGAGAAGAAGATAAACCAGCCAGGAACCTCAGGAACTAAGGAACAACCTGGTGGTTAGTTCCCTGAGGGGTGTGTGTGTGTGTCTCTTCATATATGCCAGACTTGGAGCTGAAGAAGCTGGCAACTCAAAAAAAGAAGAAGTCCCAACAGAGACCTTGTATCTCTAGCCAAAGGACCAGGAGACAGGCAGCCAACAAATCCAAAAATCTTTTAGACAATAACTATTCTACTTTACCCAAATACCACAGAAAGAAAACCGTGGCCTGACCCTTTCCCATGCTAGCAAAAACCAAATGAGAATCTAGAGTAACATCCTCATGAAGCTATAACAAGTCCTCCAACACCCCCACTGGGTACTGTCAGAGAAGACCAAGTAAGGAGTTAGGATTTTGACTTTCATCCCAACAAGTAGTACTAAATAAAGCCCCTTCTTCTCCTTCCCTATGTCAGTGGAGACCATATAAGGAACTGGAACTCCCACTCTTGCCCAGTAGTAATGGGAAGCCCGACTTTTACAAAAGTAACAAGTTAGTGCCCCCTCTCCCATCCCCTGTGGAGTAGTATCGTAAGAAGCTTAGGTGCGTCAAAAGTGGCTTTAAAAAAGATCCAGAATCTCTTAGCATAATTCTAGAATTTATCCAGACTTCAAGTAAAAATCAAATGAAAAAAGACAATTTATAGATGACCAAGGAAATCAGACATATTATCCCCCCAAATATATTTCTTTGACATATTTTGTGATGGCTGTCATGAGTCTCACAGATAGAAGTAATACGGCAAAGCTTTCTCTTGGTGGTGGTGGCAGCGGGTCTACATCTGTAGAGAATGCAGCAAGGTCTTTCCTTTCTCAATACAGAAAAGACTAAGGTCTGGAAAGAAACATTTACCATCTATTCTCTCTGAGGGCTGCTACCTATAAGGTTTAATTTATATAACAAGACCATCTTTACCAGTTTGTGAAGCCTCTTCCTCTCTCCCTTGCAAAACTTATTTTTCTGCCCCTAAGTCCCTATTCTTTTTTGTTATTATTGTTGAGACAGATTATTACTCTGTCTCCCAAGCTAGAGTGCTGTGCTATCAGTCTGATTCACAGCAACCTCAATCTCTTGGGTTCAAGGGATCCTCTTGCCTCAGCCTTCTGAGTAGCTGAGACTACAGGCACCCACCACAATACCTGGTTAATTTTTTCTATTTTTAATAGAGATGGTCTTGCTCTTGCTCAGGCTGGTCTTGAACTCCCAAGCTCAAGTGATCCATTTGCCTTGGCCTCCCAGAGTGCTGGGATTACAGATGCTGGCAAGCCTCCATTCTCTTAAAATCTCTGAACCTCACTAAAGAGTTGAATCTTCATTCTGAGAGTTCCTGTGTATACACTCTTAATAAAATAAATCTGTGTTTTTTTCCTCCTATTAATCAAACTGTGTCATGTCAGTTATTTTTCAGTGAACCTTTTGGGGGCAAGAGCTTTTACTCCCTACAATGATAATAGCAAGATGTCAGAGATGTTAGAATTCTTTGACAAAGACTTAAGGTATCCATGAGAAAGGAATTAAGAACATGCTTGAAACAAATGAAAAAAAAAAAAAGGAAATCCTCATCAAAGAAAAAGAATGCTTAAGCAAAGAAATAGAGGATGAAAGGAAGAACCAAATGAGAATTTTATAACTGAATTTATAATATCTGGATTAAAAAGTTCAGTGATTGGGCTCAACGTCAGAATGTAGGAGAAAAAGGAAAGAATCAGTGAACCAAGAGAACAACAGAAACTAACCAATCAGCACAACAAGAAAAAAATCTCACTGTAAAAAAAAATGAACAAAGTCTTGGAGACTTGTGGGACCATAACAAAAGATCTAACATTGTGTCATCAGAGTCCTGGAAGGAGAGAAGAAAGGGTGAGGCTGAAGAAATAATAGTTGAAAACTCTGAAAATTGGCAAAAGACAACTTACAAGTTCAAAAAGCTGAGTGAACACTGAAATCCACACCAAAATAAATCATAATAAAACTGTGAAAACAAAAATAGCTTTGAAATAAGCCAGAGAAAAATGACACCATAACTACTGGAGAAAGTAATTTCAATGACAGTAGAATTCTCATCAGAAACCATGGAGGACAGAAGAAAGTGAAATGATGTTTTTCAAATACTTAAAGCCAGAATCTCATGCTCAGAAAATTAATCTACAGGAATAGAGAAGAAAACAAAACATTCTTAGCTGAAAAAAAAAAAAATTGCCACCAGAAGACTTATCCTGAAAGAACTGCTAAAGGAAGTTCTCCAAACAATAGGAAAATGATTTATGAGAAAGGCAGAGGATCTTGGAAGCTGATGAAGGGAGAAATAACACAGTAAGCAAAAATATGGGAAAATACAAAAGATTTTTCTTTTTTTGTGTTTTCTGAATTTTATTTGATAGGTGAAGTAAAAGTTATACTGATTGATTTCAAAAGCTTATAAAGAAAATATCTAAGACTACTAAATTGTAAATATGAGGGAGTAAAGGGACATAATGGACATAAAGGGAGGTATGTTTTCTATATTTCACTCAAACTGGTAAAATGGTTATATGAGTAGACTGTGAAAAGTTATGTATAAAAAAGCAAGTGTTGCAATTTTATTCACAGATACAATAGGCTTTAAACCAACAAAAGTAAGGAAGGATAAAGATGGACACTTCATATTTATTAAGGGTAATACTCAATAAGATGAGATTTCAATTTTTAATATTTATGCACCCAACCAGAATGCCCAACCAGAATGCACCTCAATTTATAAGAGAAACTCTAACAGACATGAGTAACTTGATTACCTAGAGCTCCATAGTAGTCAGAGATTTTAACGCTCCTTTAGCAGTGTTGGATAGATCCTCCAATAAGAAGCTAAGCAAAGAAATTTTAGACTTAAACTTAAGCATTCAGCATTTGGATCTAACAGACATCTACAGAACATTTCATCCTAACAAAACTGAATACACATTCTTCTCATCAGCCCAAGGAACATACTCCAAAATCAATCGCATCTTAGGTCACAAGTCTAACCTCAGCAAATTTAAAAGAATAGAAATTATTCCTTGCATCTTCTTGGACCATCATGGAATAAAAGTGGAACTCAGTAACAACAGGAATCTGCATACTCATACAAAAGCGTGGAAGCTAAGTAACCTTATGCTGAATGATAGCTGGGTCATAGATGAGATTAAGAAAGAAATTACCAAATTTTTGGAACAAAACGACAATGAAGACACGAATTATTAGAACCTCTGCGATACTGCAAAGGCAGTCCTAAGAAGGAAATTTATAGCACTGCAATCCTTCCTCAAGAGAACAGAAAGGAAGTTAACAACTTAAAGAGACATCTCAAGCAACTGGAAAAGGAAGAACATTCCAACCCCAAACACAGCAAAAGAAAAGAAAAAAACCAAAATTAGAGCAGAATTAAATGAAATTGAAAACAAAAGAATTATACAACAGATTAAGAACTCAAAAAGTTGGGTTTTGAAAAGGTTAATAAAATAGATAAACCTTTGGCTAACCTAAACAGGAAAAAAAGAGTAAAATTTCTAATTTCATCAATCAGAAATGGTAAAGACAAAATAACAACAGACTCCTCAGAAATTGAAAAAATTCTTAATGAATATTACAAGAAACTTTATTCTCAGAAATATGAAAATCTGAAGGAAATTGACCAATACTTGGAAGCATGCCACCTTCCAAAACTTAGCCAGAATCAAGCAGAAATCTTGAACAGGCCTATATCAAGTTCTGAAATAGCATCAACTATACAAAATCTCCCTAAAAAGAAAAGCCCAGGACCAGATGGCTTCACATCAGAATTCTACCAAACCTTTAAAGAGGAAACAGTACCTATATTACTCAACCTTTTCCAAAACATAGAAAAAGAAGGAATACTACCCAACACATTCTATGAAGCAAACATCACCTTGACCCCCAAACCAGGAAAAGACCCAACAAGAAAAGAAAATTATAGACCAATATCACTAATGAATATTGATGCAAAAATATTCAACAAGATCCTAACAAACAGAATCCAGCAACACATCAAACAAATTACACAGCATGACCAAGTGGGTTTTATCCCAGGGTCTTAAGGCTGCTTGAAAATATGTAAATCTATAAATGTAATTCAGCACATAAACAAATTAAAAAACAAAGACCATATGATTCTCTCAATTGATGCAAAAAAAGCTTTTGATAATACCAGCATCCATTCAAGATCAGAATACTTAAGAAAATTGGTACAGAAGGGAAATTTCTTAAACTGATAGAGGTCATCTACACCAAACCCACAGCCAATATGGTATTGAATAGAGTTAAATTGAAATCATTTCCACTCAGATCAGGAACCAGGTAAGGTTGCCCACTGTCTCCACTGCTCTTCAACATTGTAATGGAAGTTTTAGCCATCGTGATTAGGGAAGAAAAGGCGATCAAAGGTATCCATATAGGGTCAGAAGAGATCAAACTTTCACTCTTCACAGATGATATGATTGTATATCTGGAAAACACCAAGGATTCTATTACAAAAGAAGTGATCAAGGAATACAGAAGTGTCTCAGGTTACAAAATCAACACTTGTAAATCTGTAGCCTTTATATATACCAACAATAGCCAAGCTGAAAAAACAGTCAAGGACTGTATTCCATTCATGGTAGTGCCAAAGAAGATGAAATATTTGGGAGTTTACCTAACAAAGGCCGAGAAAGATCTCTATAAAGAGAACTATGAAACTCTAAGAAAAGAAATAGCTGAAGATGTTAACAAATGGAAAAACATACCATGTTCATGGCTGGGAAGAATTGACATTGTTAAAATGTCCATACTATCCAAAGCAATATACAACTTTCATGCAATCCATATTAAAGCTCCACTGTCATACTTTGAAGATCTCAAAAAAATAATACTTCATTTTATATGGAATCAGAAAAAATCCTCGAATAGCCAAGACATTACTCAGAAATAAAAACAAAGCAGGAGGAATTACACTACCAGACCTCAGACTATACTACAAGTTGATAGTGATTAAAACAGCATGGTACTGGCACAAAAAACAGACAGATAGGTGTATGGAACAGAATAGAGAATCAAGAGATGAACCCAGCTACTTACTGTTCATCTTTGACAAGCCAATTAAAAACATTCAGTGGGGAAAAGACTCCCTATTTAACAAATGGTGCTGGGGTGAACTGGATGATGACCTGTAGAAGACTAAAACTGGACACACACCTTTCAACATTAACTAAGATAGACTCTCACTGGATTAAAGATTTAAACTTAAGACAGGAAAGTATAAAAATACTAGAAGAAAGTGCAGGAAAAACTCTTGAAGGAATCGTCCCGGGCAAATATTTTATGAGGAGGACTCCCTAGGCAATTGAAGTAGCATCAAAAATACACTACTGGGACCTGATCAAACTAAAAAGCTTCTGCACAGCCAAGAACACAGTAAGTAAAGCAAGCAGACAGCCCTCAGAATGGGAGAAGAGATTTGCAGGTTATGCCTTTGAAAAAGGTTTAATAACGAGGAAGGTGGAGCAAGATGGCAGCTGAGTAACAGCTTCCTTGCAACTGGGCATGGTGAGACTGGGGAGAGAAGACTTCAGGCATCTCTGGCTGGCAGGATCTGCCCAGAAACATCCCTTTGGGGACACAGGGAGATAGTGTGAGACTTCTGGATCCCCTGAGGAAGGAAACGCAGTGCAGATCTGGACTCATTGAAACCCTAGACCAGAGGCATGGCAACTTAAAGAGCAGGAGGAAGTGAAAGGAAAATTAGGGCAAGGAAACAGATAAAAGAAATCACTCATGAGGAAGAATCAGCAGAAAACTCCTGGCATCATGAAAACCATTCCAGAGCAACCCTGCCAAGGGGCTTTGAGGTAGATACTCCAGAGGATTCCACTTATAAGGAAATGTTAGAAATGAGAGAAAGGGAATTTAGAATACAGATGATGAAAACAATCAAGGAAATGAAGGAAGCAATGAAGGAAAATGCTGATAAAGTGGAAAAAGAAATCCAAAAACAGAATCAATTAAGAGGTGAATGCTATGAAGAATATGAAAAAAATATGGCAGAGCTGAGGGAACTGAAGCAGTCAATTAGGCAACTTAAATATGTAGTAGAAATTATCAACAATAGATTAGACCATGCAGAAGAAAGAATCTCAGAGGTAGAAGACAAAGCTCTTCAGATAACTCAGGTAGTTAAAGAGGCAGAAAAGAAGAGAGAGAAAGCAGAATGTTCACTTACAGAATTATGGGACTCCATGAAGCATTCAAAGATACTTTATAGGTATCCCAGAAGGGGAAGAAGAATGCCCCCAGGGAATGGAAGCCATACTAGAAAATATTATAAATGAAAATTTCCCAAACATCACCAAAGATTCTGACACTCTCCTTTCAGAAGCATATTGGACCCCAGGTTGCCTCAACTCTAACCGAGCTTCCCCAAGACACATAGTGATGAAACTGTCCAAAGTCAAGACAAAAGAAAAGATTCTTCAAGCTGCCAGGAGTAAGCACCAGTACCTACAGGGGCAAATCTATCAGGGTGACTCTAGACTTCTCTAATGAAACTTTCCAAGCAAGAAGACAATGGTCATCTACCTTTAATCTAATTAAACAGAACAATTTCCAGTCCAGAATTCTATATCCTGCTAAGCCAAGTTTTAAAATTGATGGAGAAACCAAATCATTTACTGATATACAAACATTGAGGAAATTCACCACAAGAGCAGCTCTACAGGAAATACTTCAACCTGTTCTCCACACTTACCATCACAATGAATCAACAGCAAATAAGAACTCAGAAATTAAAGGACAGAGCCTAACTTCCACACTGATGCAAAAGATAAAACTAAGCAATGGACTCTCACAAAATAAGATGAATAGAACACTACTACACTTATCAATTATCTCAACAAATGTTAATGGCTTGAATTCCCCCCTGAAGAGGCATGGTTTGGCTGAGTGGATTAAAAAACACAAGCCATCCATTTGCTGTCTGCAGGAAACACACCTAGCTTCAAAAGACAAATTAAAACTCCGAGTTAAGGGTTGGAAGACAATTTTTGAGGCAAACAGAATTCAGAAGAAAGAGGAGTTGCAATCTTATTTTCAGATACACATAGATTCAAAGCAACTAAGGCAAAAAAGACAAAGATGGTCATTTTATATTG
>CAUYRH010006844.1:0-29044 GCA_963574655.1 Perodicticus potto
CAGCCTTAAAGAAAGATGGAGACTTTACCTCTTTCATGTTTACATGGATGGAGCTGGAACATATTCTTCTTAGCAAAGTATCTCAAGAATGGAAGAAAAAGTATTCAATGTACTCAGCCCTACTATGAAGCTAATTTATAGCTGTCGTGTGAATGGTATAACCCAACTATAACACAAGAATATGGGGACAGAGGCAAGGGTAGGGAGGGGAAAGGGAAGGTTGCAGTGGAGGGAGGGTAATTGGTGGGGCCACACCTACGGTGCATCTTAGAAGGGTACAGGTGAACCTTACTAAATGCAGAATACAACTGTCTTCATCTAATAACTGAGAAAATGCCAGGAAGGCTATTTAATCAGTTTGATGAAAATAGTTAAGATTGTATATGAAACCAGCACATTGTACCCCTTGATTGCACTATTGTACACAGCTATGATTTAATAATAAAGACAATAAAATTAAGAAAAATAAAAAGATACAAAATCTTCATCATTTTTATGGCTGAATAGTATTCCAGGGTACACATACATCACCATTTATTAATCTATTGATTTTATTATTTTATTATTTTACTGTTTTCAGACTTTTGTAGGTATTTATATTTTTTATTATTTTTGCCAAATAAGATGTTCTTTTCCCTCTGATGTAGAGGTTATTTTTAAGTACAATCAATCAGGCCCTAAGTACAAAAAAGTCCTGTCTTGGTGCTCACTGGCATAATTATTCCTTTTGCTTTCCTAACTTTAGGAGCATGAATTTTGTAGCTTTACAGTAACTGGAATATTACCAATTCCATAGAAAGGAAACATTTCTATTTTGGAGTTCATGTGGACTCCAACCTAGGATAGTGATCTTTAAGGGAGGTAGAACTGGGAAAAAAAGGACTGTCACACTTAGTCTTAGTGTATAAAAGCCTGAGAACTCAGAGTAGCATACCCAGCCCTTACTGCTGATAGCAAGTAGAGATTGTGCACCCCCTGCTCTGTGTCTTCTCGATCCTTTTATTGTGCTCCCAATGAAGATACACAAGCAAGAGTACAAGCGGGGTGGTTAGGATAAAAGCAAGATACTTATCCTCAGGAACAGAAAGCACAGAGAAATGGTTCAGTAAGCAAAAACATAAGGTATGGAAAGTTCTGAAATGTCCAGATAATCTATGGGAAGAAAGTTCTTTCTTGTTCTAACCTCCTTAATCCAAGCTGTTGATCTAGAGTACAAATGTCTCTGCCTGCCCAGGGCACTGGCTTCTTAAGTGAAGTTTCTCTGTGAAACCCGTTCTTTCCCGCTTTAGTCAAGTGCAGGCCCTTGAGAGGGAAGACAGGGATGGCCCACCTGTGTGCTTTCCTCTGTTATGAAGAGGCTTTCTGGGAAAAATTGCCTGTATGTTACTCTGTATCTCCACATTTCTAGTCATATACAGTCAATAAAAAGTTTTTTACATTGTATAAAAGATTGTTTTCAGGGTTAAATGATTAGTATTAATGTGTAAGAGTAAACTTATTGTAAATTTTTTTTATTTTTATTAAATCATAATTGTGTACATTGGTGCAATCATGGGTCACAATGTCCTGACTTCATATACAATCTGAAATATTTTCATTGAACTATTTAACATAGCTTTCATGACCTTTTAATCACTATATGAAGATATTTATATTCTGCATTTAGTAATTTTCACTTGTACCCTTCTAAGATGCACCGTCAGTGTGATCCTACCAATCACCCTCCCTCCACCCATCCTCCCCCACCCCTCCCTTCCCTTGTCCCTTTCCCCATTTCTTGTGCTATAACTGGGTTTTAGCCTTCATATGAAAGCTATAGATTAGCTTTATAGTAGGGCCGAGTACATTGGATACTTTTTCTTACATTCTTGAGATACTTTGCTAAGAAGAATATGTTCCAGCTCTATCCATGTAAACACAAAAGAGGTAAAGTCTCCATCTTCATATAGTGATTAAAAGGCCATGTAGGCTGTGTTAAATAGTTCAATGAAAATATTTCAGGTTGTATATAAAGTTAGCACATTGTGCCCCATGATTGCACCAATGTACACAATTATGATTTAATAAAAATTAAAAAGAAATTCGACTTTCTCCCCCTTATTTAGCTGCGTGTCCTATAACAAGTCACTGAATTGTTTGTATTCTCTGTTTATTTAACAAACATTAAGAGCATACTTTTGCTTTGCTAGGGGAGGGTCAATTTGCCTCTCTCTTCCGTGCTACTGTACATTTCTGTCATTTCAATTTGTAAAATAACCACTTGACAAAGATTTCTGTGTAAATTCCGTAAATATTAACTTCCTTCTCCCCTTCCATTTCATGGCAAGGGAAATAAAGCGACATGCTGCCCAAAGTATTAGCAAATTATGATGGCATTTAGCATTGTAAATTGAAGGAGCAAAGAATAAACAATGATAGGAGAGGGGGGGGAAGTCAGACTTTTTTTGACTTTCTCTAATAGTTGTACTAAGCTCTAGTGCTTTCACCCTTTGTTTTCTGGAAAGATGAAAACCTGTGGTTGAACTCAGAAGCCCAAGTTTTTGGTTTTGGTTTTCGCCAAGTATTTGTGGCTCATTGACTGTAAAACAAACTGAATTTGTCCAGTTTTGCTTTACTAGAAGTATCTAATGTCGTAAGAAGATAGAAGTAGGAATCATTTGTATGTCTTGTTTCTGCCCTTGGTATTTCGAGGTACTACCTAATATGCTACCATTATTCTGTTATTTTTTTTAGTTCAGTATTAAAGTTTCATTGGGAACTCGAACACATCTGGTTCCCCTCAGGAACAAGAGAGGAAATTATCTAACAGCTGGTAAGCCGAGAACTGGTGCAAATTACCGTGTCTGGGACTTTGTCTTAAGCTGTAGCCTTTATAGCTACCAACAGAGCATCAATTTAACAAAATTACAGCACTTAGTATTAAGAGAGGCTTGCACTTTAAGGAAGAACATAGAGAATTTTCTTTTCCATCACACATGGACTGGCCATGTGTTGGTGAAGGAGTTTCCAGTGTCACTGGTTCTGAATTTAAAAATAAAAGAGTTTCCTTTCCTATGTACAGGTCAACATACGGTGATCATTAGTCATTATCAAGGTTATTTTGAGAGCTCTCTCTTGAGCAGGGCACTGTGTTAGATACAGCTGGGGAGATCAATATGAATGGGAGACCATATGTGCCCTTGCCAGGCCTTGTTCTGAAGACAGGAGGACAGGTGTATCGAGTACAGTCAACACCCCGCTCTGGGTTTCTGGAGGAGCCAGGGTCACTTATGACTCGGGCATCAGAAAACTTTGCATAAATGGTGGGCTTATAGCCTGGGAAGATGGGGTAGAGATACAACTTTGAAAGAAAGTGACACCATAGGAGGGCTTTCCATGGTGAAGCAAAGAAACAGCAAGATCCAGAGTGTGGAGGTGAGGAAATCTAAGGGTCAGGGTCCATTGGAGATGAAAATCAGGGTACAGAAGGCTGAAGGGAAGGGAAGAATGGCAAGCTGAACAAGAAAGGACCTGAAATGTTATTTTCTATATGATGATATTTTTTTTCCTTTGATCAAATCAAAGTTTTGAACCGGGCAGTACAAATTATCTGAGCTGTACTTTAAGCAAACTAATCTGGCTTCAAACTACTAATAATTAGCCTGGATTAAAGGTTCAAGAGCATGAAAGTGAGCTGTGATCAGTGGTGATACTTGAACAGGAAGTAGCAGGGGCTTGATGCGGGGAGGTGGTCGTGAGGCTGGAAGTAAGATCTAGGCAAGGAATCTCCACAAGGAAGAATCACCACATCTGGATGAATAATTGCATTTTCTAACGCATAATGGTAGATGTTCCCAGTGACATTCCTTAGTGTCCCCAAAGGAACTGAGACCTCGCTCAAATCAATTTGCAATTGCCTGTGTTGGTTTTTCTGTGCCCGTTTTTATACAGTCTCTAATATGCTGTTATACACTATGAATCCCTAAGAAAAATATAGTGTTCCCTCATTTCCCAAAATTATTTGTCCATAGAAACCTTTAAAAAAAATTCTACAGGATCTAGGATTTTCTGGAACGTTCTTATAGGACATGCTGCATTGCATTTGGAAGATGATGGTGTGATAAAGACGGGCAGGTTGGGACTAGACGTGATAAGATGTGTTAAAGCCGAGGTGCTGTGGACCGCGTATTTAGAAACATCTAGAAGGTTGAGTGTGTTGTGGAAGTAGCTGGAAAGGTGAATGTCAAGTTGTCACTTTGGGGGGACATTTGAGTTCATAAGGGTGAAATCAGTAGGTAAAGGAGGACTTGAGTGGATGAGAAGACACTGGGAAATGTGAGTGTGACGCAGAAGAGCCAGAACTCGCAGAGGGAGGTAAGAAAACACGGCCGGCAAGCCCGAGAGTTGGGATCCTGCTCTTTGGGGAAATCAGGGCAGGACTTTCTAAAGGAAGGCCGTGTTTAGCAATATCAGGAGGGAGAGCCTTCAAGTTTGGAAAGAGGTTATCTACTAGTGCCAGGAAGAATAGTTTAATAGAATGTGGTAGGTGTGGAAGCCTGAGTAAAGGGGTCTTCAACTCAGACACTTCAGAACAAAGCATGAATAGAAAGTCCGTCGCATCCCTTGTTTACAGTGTATTAATGAAATAAAATAAGTATTTAATGGAAGTTTATAGGTAGAGCAGGATTCCGATTTTTCTTTTTCTTTTTTTTTTTTTAATCTTTATATTTGACTCATCATCGGGGATTTCTTTACTTTCAAAGCTGAGAACTATTTCTTTTCTAAGAGGATGGGAGACCCAAACAGGATTATTTAGAAGAAAAACAAAAAGCAGAACAAAAAGGCATAAAGGAGGAATACTTGCTTTATAATGGAATTCTCTGGAATAGTAGTTCTTCGTGTTAGGCTGAATCGGAATCCCCTGGAACTCAGCTGCTCCCCCGGGGTCCCTGCTCATTGGAACTGCCCGAGCAGGAGCCGGCTGTGACAGGTTCCCAAGTGATAGTGCAGTGGTCGATCCTGGGACCACAAATGAAATCCTGTGCTTGAGGAAAAAACACAGGGTGCAGGGAGAAGGCAAGGCTTGGGACAGAGATGGGAAGGCACCTTCTTTGTCCAGATGTGCTCAGAAGAAATGGGGGATAAAGACACATAACTATTTGAAGGAGAGACCGAATACAGACTGCAGTCACTGGAACTGGACAATTGTGGACTAGAGCCCAGGAAGGGGTGAGCACTGTGGATACTGAAACTGCGACAATGCAGCTGGGACAGACAGAGGTGGGTGCTGCAAGCCCAATGCTAGAACCATCCAGAAAAGTGGGTGTTCATGGAAGAATGGGCCTTGTAGGAGACAGGCCAAGGTAGGGGCGTCATATGGTCTCGAAATGGTGTTGGGGCCCCCAAAGACCATACCAAACTCCTTACTTTAAACACAGGGGACAGAGAACGCAAGGCCGCCCTCCACCGCAGTGTGTCAGGAGGACCTGGCTGTATTGAAACTACGTTCCTGTAACAGCCAAGGCAGAGTCAGGGGCTGGGGGCGAGGTTTCTGGTAAGAACCACAAACCCTTACAAAGCAGTTTGCACAAACCCGCAGCTTTCATCCTCCCGAGCACCATATGAAGTTCCTGCTTTTATCTCCATCTTGCATTAAAGAAATGAAGTAATTCACTGCCAAGTTCACCAGCCGGTGAGTGCTAAGGCCAGGAGTTGAATCCAAGCCGTCTATGGGTGGCTCGACGGAATCTCCCTACACCTATTTGA
The DNA here is from genome assembly GCA_963574655.1 of Perodicticus potto. Classification (NCBI taxonomy): domain Eukaryota; kingdom Metazoa; phylum Chordata; class Mammalia; order Primates; family Lorisidae; genus Perodicticus; species Perodicticus potto. The sequence goes on from CAUYRH010006844.1 coordinate 5,746, forward strand.
CACCCTTGACTTTCCTTTGTCCTTTGGCGAGTCCCTTCTCCTGAGCCAGGGCCTGAGGAGAAGAATGCTAGCCCCAGGGACTGGCCTTCAGGCCATGGGGTTGTCCCCAGAGCTGTAGCTACCAAGGCATGGCCAAGGACACAGGGCCATCATGGTAGAGAGAGGGAGCACTTCAGGGTTGGCGACAAGAGGCAGGATGGGGCAGAATGGCTGGGATGGCAGGATGGGGTCCCACCAAGGAGCCTGTTTTCACCAGGCATGCGGCAGAAGGCAGAGCATGTCACCAGGCCCAGGGACCAGAGCTCTTTCTTGCAAACGCTCTATCATTTCTCTCCCTGTCCCTTGGGTCTGGATGGTTCTCAAGCTACGAAGCCCACCGAGCTCAAAGCCGTCCTGTGAATGCACAGTTGCAGCCGTCTTCAGGACCCACTGGTTGTAAACTGCCCACGTGCTCTGTTTGTCTCCATGCCTGTCTGCCTTTCGTGAAGCCATGCTGGTGACTGAATCCCAGAGCTGGATCTGAAAAGGCGGCAGCTCCGCGCACGCGGGCTCGTGTTGAGCAGGGCGAAGAGCAGCCTTCCCCAGAAACCCGCGTCTCATTTCCTTGCTGACTGTCCTCTGTGCATTTTGCCTCATCCCCTCCAAACCAGAGCTTTTAGTCATCGCTGAAAGAAGAAGGGAAGGATGTGGGGAATAACGCAGAGGTGGTTCACGTGGGATTGTAGCTGAAAAGGAGCGGGCGCGTGGGAGGGAAGGAAACCCCCAGCACTCGGATGTTCCTTCTGGCTTCCTCCTCCGAAAGCACGGCAGAGTAAGCGGGAGGGGGCCCAGCAGGGGAAGAATGACTGTCGCCTTCGCTTTTTTATAAAAAGGAGGGCCACTGATGTCTCCGCCGGGGCCTCGGGGTATATGTCAGCAGCTGTCGTCATCCACAATTGAAGAATCCCAGGCGGATTTTGTGACTTTCACCATGCATGTGATAAAAATGGATTGAAGTCAAAGAGTCACATGTATCCAGGATCAGATCTGAGGGGGGATCAGCGCAGCGCTGGGACTTGGGCGATGGCAGCACTTGATAACATTGGCGCATTTCCATCCTGGTTCTTCCTTTTCTTCTTAGCCTGCTGGGTGTGAGAAAAACTAGTTCATGGAAGCACCCAGAATAAAGCAGCAGCCATTTGGGTAGTTTCATTTCCTATCCGGCTGCGTTTCTCTTTCTCGTTTTTGTTTTTATTTGTGTTTGTTTATTCTGAGACAGGGTCTGACTCTGTTGTCCAGGCTAGTGGAGTGCAGTGGTGTCATCATAACTCACAGCAACCTCATACTCCCAGGCTCAAGTGATCCTCCTGCCTCAGCCTCCCTCACAGCTGGGACTACAGGCTTGCATTACCATGCCTAGCTGGTTTTTCTCTTTTTGGTAGAGATGGGGTTTGCTATGTTGCTTAGACTGGTTTTGAACTCTGACATCCAGCAATCCTCCTGCCTCAGCCTGGGATTACAGCTTGCCCAGCTTCCATTTGCAATTCTAAGAAGAGATTTATTACAGAATCCTTGTACTGGTCCAGAAACCAGGTGTACACATACACACACACACACACACACACACACACACACACACACACGCCAAGTTCCCATCTTCCCCTGCTTGGCCTCAAATTTTGTTCATATGTACATTGCAGTCACAGACAGTGTTTCTGTCGTTGAGTACAGCAAATCTGCCATGTTGACTTGGCGCTATTCTCAACGGGATTGTGACAGAATTGTCCAATATAAATAAAGCTTTCCTGATTCGGTGCATGAAGAAACTAAATGGCTTTAGAGCTGCATGCTTGCAGGAACCACATCTGTCCCGTTCAGAGAACGTTTGACCATTTTCTGCATTTCTGCCCCTCCCGCAGAAGAGGGAGGCTTCTCACAGTAAGGACTCTTTGTCCTGCAGTCCCTTCCACCCACTCACTCCCCTGTGTCCCAGCTCCGTGGGACGCTCTGCGCAAGCACCGCTCATATAGTTCATTATCACCACTGCACATCGCCAAAACGTAAGCAAAAGCTGTATTTCATTGCTTAACTTCGAAAGCGTGCATATCTCGAACAGGACGAGATTTCATAGTCTCCGTCTAGAGATCGGTTTATTGCACTGCTGTGTGCTCCGCATAATCCACTGTGGGGTTCGGTTCGGTTCTTTAACAGCTATAAATTCAGGTTCCAAGGGCAAAAGATGTGGCCCAGCCTCACTCCGATATGCTCTGTTTTCCCCAGTGCCCCAATTATATCCCCTGTACTGAGTTGTTCCAACCTCAATCAACTCATGTTAGTCCTTTTGGAACAGTTGTAATAAAAATAATCATAGTCACAGGAGCACATTAAAGAAATAAAAGGAATCCAGTTAGCATGATCACGTTGAAAGGCCGCTTTCTGTGGATCTTTGCAAAGAGGGAGGTTGTCAAGACTGGCCTCATAAAGAAATTGTACTCTCCAGTTAGTCTGATTTCTCTATTTCTGTTTACAGAAAAAGGTTTCTTGGCCTGGAAGGAGCCCTCCAGCTGCTTGTGCTAAGTCTATTTCCTTAATAAGTATACCTGGTAGAGCTTACTGGACTGTATATTAGTGCAGATGAGATTTAAAATATCCTACCCTGACAGCAGCTTGAAGTATCAAACCAGATTTAAAAAAACTCATCTTAGCAGGAGTTGTAAGGTCCACCCATTGCTCCGGCCAAAATCATCCTTGATTGGCCTCTGTTTCTCTCCCCCACTCAGATTCCTCGTCCCAATCCATTTCTCTCCATCTCCGCCACTGCTGCTGCCAACTGCTCCAAGCCGCTCGTGTCTCACCTGAAATATTACAACTTCCGCAGCCCTTTGACCTGTTTCCTCCTTGTGCTGTTGCTTTTGTGATCTTCTCTCCCAACGACAGCATGAGGGATTTTCTTAACACTGAAATTGGTTCTTGTCTCGATCCTGCTTAGAAGCCTTTGGTGGCTTTTCAGTGCTCCTTAGAGAAAACAGAAGGCTTGCCAGGGTTTAAGGGGCAGTGCACAACGCAGCCCCCGGGGGCCTGACTTTCCAGCGTCGTTTCTGGCCATGCTCAGGCCCGTCCCCATGTCACTGCTGGCAGCTCCTCGGGCTCTCTCTGCGTGTCTGTTAGGCTGGGACTGTCCTCCTGGCTACTGTGTAGCTGACTCCCTCTCGCCTCCTGACGATGCTGACCAGTTGTCCCCACCCAGAGATGTCTTCTTACGCCATCTGTCGTGTCACCCTGTTGATTTCTTCCACAGAACTTGAATGAAATAGTTTCTAGATTGTTTCCTGCCTGTGTCTGTTTTGTTTCATGAGTAGCAGGTAAGAGACAGGAGGCTAGTGTTTGTACTTGACTTTGTCTGACTATACTCCTAGGAAGGGGGCCCAGTGTCTTTCTCACCATGGGTGTTCGGTAAATGGTGAATGAAGGAAGGAAGGAAGGAAGGAGGCAGGGAGGGAGGGAGGAAGGAAGTCCCTGTTCTCTTCAAGTGGAAACAGGATAGTGAGAGGATAAAATAGAATGAACAATTATAATACTGTGTGATAGGTACACCTTTGCCTTCCACCACAACCCCTTAGGAGTGTATCCAAGAAAAATATTATGCCAGGAGTGGTGGCTCACACCAGTAATCCTAGAACTCTGGGAGGCTGAGACAGGAGGATTGCTTGATGTCAGGAGTTCGAGACCAGCCTGAGCAAGAGCAAGACTCCATGTCTAAAAACCAGCCAGGTGTTGTGGCAGACACCTGTAGTCCTAGCTACTCAGGAGGCTGAGGCAAGAAGATCAGTTGAGCCCAGGAGTTTGAGTTTGCTGTGAGATGTGATGCCACAGCACTCTACCTAGGGTGACAAAGTGAAACTCTGTCTGAAAAAAAAAAAAAAAAACAAAATCAAATACTTAGGAATAAGAGAAAGTGTTCCAGAGAAAATAATGGCTACAGATTTGAAGGATTACTAGTAAATAACTAACTTGTTATATTACTGTATAAGCGTGAATGGTTATATTAAAAAGCAATATTTTAACCTTTTTCATGATCTCCCCCTTAACGGAACATTTTCTAGAAATTTCTTCATAATCACCATCCTCCAATAAAATTTATAGTAGAAACATATGCATACTTTATCTGTTATATGCTGTATGTGTAACTGCACTTTATACTTAAAAGGAGTAAGATTGTTTTCCACTCCCTAAGAAAAATTCTTGACCAGTAGCTTGTAAGTGCCAGGAAGCCAGCATTTGTATTTTGGCCTTGTTACCCTTGAGGGTGACATCACCTCTGTTGAAAATGCAGGTAGTGAAGCATTTATTATCACAGGACCAAAATTCTGAAGGAGATGGAGTCGATACAACTTCACAGTGCTTGCTTTTTATATGTTAGTGGCCTGTGTACTATTTTACATAAAAGAACATGATTTTCTTTCCATTGAGGAGAAAATGATACTGATTTTTTTTTTTTTTAGAAATTCACACTCATTGCCATAACAAGTCATCATCAAAATCGTAATGAGAGTCCGTATAATAATACCCACCAATATGGGTCTCCATAAAGAAAATGAAAGGATGTATCAGAGGATTTTGTATTTTTAGGGGGAAAATGTGACAGATAAATGCACAGTAATCATTGTACAGTTCAGAAAGGAACATGTGGGGGCTGGTTGACTCTGAGAGTACTCGGTGATATATTGGGAAGGTGACTTAGTGAGAAAGTGCTGCCTAAGACTTAGATTTAGAATCTGTAGTTATATTATTAGGTAAATGAATACTGATAAAGTTTCCCAGGAGAATTAGGAGTAGGAGATCTGCGTTTAAAACGTCCTGGAGATAAGAAACTTTTTCAGAGAATATAAGTAAGCTGGTTCACAATCTGCTGGTGGTGGTGGAAGTGAGTTCTGTTGGGAACATATGCGGTCACACAGGCTCATCCTGGGCGGAAAGTGTATAAAACTGGTGTGGGGAATGCTGGTGAAGGAGTTTTTAATAAAGGAACTTAGCCCAAGGGCAAATTGTCTATCACTCAACACTTCCCACTTGCTTATCTTTCAGGAATTTTAAGAAGGTTAAGGCCCTGAGGTCTGCTAAATGCTTTAACTCTGTAGGCCTTACTCCTGTTCTGGCTGCTCTCTTGCAACTGCAAATGGATTCTGTTTTAGTATGATAATAAGGGCATAACCCCGCAAAAGTGGTGGGCCTCTAATTCTGTACTTCTAGCAGAAATGTCTTTTCATTAGCCAAGTAGAATCGAGCTTCACTGATGTGCAGTGAAATGAGGCATGGCCCCGCTTTGATGGTCCATGAAGGATGCTCAGCAAGGGTGACGTGAAGTTCCATTAAGGCTGATGTTACTATTTATACCAAGGATGGTTTGTGCGGTTACACGAGAAATAAGGTATTTCCTGTCTTTACAGACATCTCCGTGCTTTCCTTGGATCCCATTTCCCACTTACCCAACCTCCTTGTTGCCAATTCATCTTCATCGGTGGAATGTAATTTTCCCTTTCTTGACAGATTGATGTAAATGATCACTTTCATAATGCCTTTCCCTGAAGAAACTCGTCTGTATGGCCCCCACACCAGAAGCTTCTTTGGTAACCAGCCCACCGACATTACTCTTCTACCTTCTTTTTCATTCTTTTTTCCAACCCAGTTGCCCATCTTTTTTTTTCTTTATCAAATCATAGCTGTGTACAGTAATGCATTTATGGGGTACAATGTGCTGGTTTTATATATAATTCAAAATATTTACAGCAGACTGGTTAACATAGTCTTCACTGCACTTTCTTAATTATTGTGTTAAGACATTTATACTGTACACTTGGTAGATTTGAAACCAGTCCCCCATCTTTAATCTGTTTATTCTCATTAATGTTTATTCTCTTTAGCTGCTCCTCAAATTCTCCTGTCTCATACTCACAGCCTTCCTGCTGGGTTTTTATTTATTTACTTATTTTTATTAAGTCATAAACACAAAGATCATGTATACATTAATGCATTGATGGGGTACCATGTGCTGATTTCATATACAATTTGGCATGCTTATATTGAACTAGTTAATACGTCCTTCACCTTATTGACTTAATTATTGTGTTAAGACATTTATAGTTTTTTCCCCCCTTTCCTTGTCGTGCTCCTCACCTCTGCCTTCCACCCCTGGGCATGTTCTAGGTACAGATGATGACTTAAATACTAATGGATCTTTTACATGCTAACTTCAAAGTGCTTACCCCTTATTCTGAGTTCCATCATTGCTTGGATATACAGTTATCTTTGTTTTCACTCCTTTGACATTGCTGTAAATCTCATAAATTGATTCAGTACTCAGTGTATGTTTTTACCTAATTAATGTTCCAACCCTGCTGAAGCTGCTTCTCTTGGACGATGGCCTCCTGCCTCACACGTTGATGCATTAGATGCACGTAATGATGGTTGGACTCAAGAAATGGACATCGTGTGAATTTCGTTTGTTATTGGAACCCTCAACTAAAAAATGAGAAAGGATATTTGATGACTGTTGTTTGCATGTGAGTCTACACCAAGAGTTTGTCCCTGTGAAAAAATTTTCCACTTGCTTACAAGTTTATAGATTATTACCATGACAATCTACCTCCAAGAACATTTTTTTTTAATTTTTATAAAATGTTGGGTTTGTTTTGAAAATTTTTTCAGTGTAGTAAAATATATATGACATAAAACTTACCATTTTAGTTATTGTCAAGTGTACAGGTCAGTGGTATGAAGTACATTCCCACTGCCAAGCCCCCATTACCACTGTACATCTCCAGAATGTTTTCAGGTTTCCAAACTGAAACCATCAAGCATGATCTCTGTTCTCCCAGTCCCTGAAAACCACCATTCTAATTTCTGTCTCTCTGAACTTGACTATTTGGGGTATCTTGTGTTAAGTAGAATCATAAAATATTTTCACTTTTGAGACTGGCTTATTTTATTTAAGTGATGTCTTCATTGCCCATGTGACGCATATAGCGAATGTGAGAATCTCCTTCCTTTTTAAGGCTGAATATGGTTCCACTGTGTATATACACATTTTCTTTAGTGGTTTATCTGTTAAGGACCACTTGGGCTACCTCTTTCTTTTAGCTACTGTAAAAAATGTCCTGTGAATCTGGGTGTACAAATATATCTCCAGCTTTCGAAAGAAGTACCATCAATTCAGAAAACATAAGTTATTAACCTGAGTAATTGAGTTAAGACATTTATAGTCTTACAGTGAGCCCTCATTTTCAAATGCTGCTACGTAAGAGTACTTAGTTTAAATATGTACCAGCTCTCCTTAGCAGAATAGTGATCTTTTACTGTACCTTCTTTTTAGAGTAAAAGAACAGTAGGAGAAAATGTTTAGAGAATTACATATAAAAAACAAGTTATTTTTAGTAGAATGTATTCGCTTTCAATATGGCTAACTATTTTACATATTTAACAGCCTTGGACTTACAGATGCATTTCACTAAGCCAGAAAATTCCTTTTGAAATCATGTGATAAGACAGAAAGAAACCATTTAGTTAATTCTATTTACCTTCGTGGCTTTTGTGAAGCAGTCCCTCGAAATGTACACAAATGTTTTAAGCTATGTACATATTCAGTCTTGTTTGAAAATAAGTAATAAAATTTATTAAGGTATCTGGCAAATGAATTCTTATTTTCCTGTGCAGCAGTAATTTAAGATTAAAACATTGAGCCCTCAGTTGGAAAATAAACTGGGCAAATCAGGTATCATGTAAGTTTAGAAAATGTGAAAATTTAATTCTAATTCACTTTCACATTTCACTGTCATTTTGAATGTAGTGATTTTTCTACCTGTGTTGATTCTCAGAGATTGTGTCAAGACCATGAGAATAAGGATTTTAGTTTCCTTAGTTTATTGTATACAGTAGGCACTCAGTAATACATACCAGATGCTGACAGGTGTATTTGGGAACTTTTCCATAGAGTTCCTTCATGTCTTCACATCAAATTAATAAGTAGAATTTAAAGAAATACCTTACATGAGAGAAAAAGATCCAAAGTACATGAATAGATACCAATATCAGTTAAATATCAATAAAATAAGGATATTTTTTGCTTATTATTATTCTAACTTTAATGAGCCAATAATTCAAAGGCCCCAATCTACTACTAGGAAAGAAAATGAACTGTTATAGAGGTTTTTAAGATTTTTGCTCCAGATGGTAACTTGACATTGAAGATATTATAAATCTTTATGTTAATTTCTTTTTAAATGCCATTTTGGCTTTTGTGGAAGGAATATTGCTGCCTCAGATTCACACCCGTAGCTGAGAACACTGAAATTGCAGGTACCGATGGCACGAGGCATGTTAGTTTGTAATTTGCTCCTCCCAGCTGTCATGGCTATATTTCTTCTGCAGAAATGTCACTGTCCTCTGGAACAATTTTGGAGGAAGGACGTGGCTGAGATTATCCAGTGGCACGTCTCTGTTTCTGGGCTGACACCCCAACGCACAGATCCCCTCAATGCTGTGGAAAACCCAAAACCTCAGACTCTGGAGCACCATGGAGAGGTGCCAGTCAGCATCTCAGCGCTCCTCACCGGGACAGCGTTCCATGGTGTGACCCGGGTGTGGATGACTTTCACCAAACAGAGAAAATAACCTTTTCTCTTTTTTATTATGTATCACAGTATTGCTGATTAAAAATACCGTAATATTCTAAACATTGTCTACAATAAACTGGAGAGTTCTTCTTCTCCAGCAGTTTGTACAAGTTGAGCACTCACACAGTTGGGATTTCTTTCCAGAAAAATCCTATTTTGATATATACATACATACATGCTTATAGTCATAGATACACTTATGTACATACTTGAATATCTGTACATGCACACACACATATATATTCTTAAGTGACCAGTGAAATAATGGAAATCTGTAACGAGGTATAAAAGAAAGGTACGTGAGACATGTGGGGTGCTGTTTTAATTTGTGTTTTACCCCCCTGTTTGTGACTTTCGGTAGTTTAACATTAAGCGTGCTGAGAACAACCAGGGATCGTCTTCCAGCCTATAAATTCCACGTTTGTTTCCATACTTAGCAGTTTTTCTCTCAAGGATGAGCCTGGGGAGGTGGGGTAGGGATAAATCCCAAGGGAAGGCTTCGTCAAAGTCATCACTTTGCGAGACCTATCCACACAGCTCCAATGTTTAAGTAAGACTGACTTTATTTTTACATCTTGTAGGAATATTTCAAATTTGTTCACCTTTTTTTCCTACAAGAGTTCTGATGTATACAAGCATCTAGGGTGAGTTCAGTGATTGTCCCAGGGAGATTATTCTTTCAGGAAGGTTATAAAGTCTTTGACACCCTTTCCTAAGAAAGGAGATTGCCCTTGTTGCTGGAAACCAGTGTCTCTTCTTTGGTTACCCCCAGACTACCCTCACGTTGCTGGGCTTTATTCCACCCTTATCTCTTGGGTGCTTTCCAGAATGATGTTGTTGATGTGACCCCATCACTGCCTGAGCTGACCGAGGTCCAGGCACTAGCCTTCTTGTTGGATAGCTCTCTCTCTTTTCAGATCCCTGTAAGTCCACTGTCCATAATGTGCCCTTGATTCTATCGTGATACACTTATATTTTCAGACTATCTCTTTAGCTTTTTGATATTTTCAGACTATCTTTTTAGCTTTTTACTCGACCCAAATCTGGAGCTCTTCAGAGAGTAAGGCAGGGAAATGTCAGGGAATCCCTGTCTGTCCTTCATCACCTGAGGACGGAGTTCAGTCAGTATCAGGTTGGATACACAGTAGAACCTCCATAGCTGACCACTTCCCCACACTGACCTCCTCCTTAAGTTGGCCTGATTGTCATAGACCAGACATGTCACCACACGCACATATCAGCCCAGTAGGTGTAGGTCCTTATGTTGACCACCTCTGTGTGTTAACCAGTTTGTTACGATCCCCTGGGGGGTCAGGTTCTGCTGTAGTTGCCTCAACACACTGTAATCTTCGTGGAGAGCTGGAAAGGTATCTGAGATTCCCTGTTCTTCCCTGCCTTGAGTATTCATTTATTCCAGCAGGAGCTACCTCCACCTTCAGAGCAAGAATCCCCCCAGTTCTGGGGAGTTGGTGTTCCTGCTGGGTCATCTGCCCCATGCGGAAACTACCCACACGAGATGCCCAGCAACCCTGATTTCGCAGTCTTTTTCCAGAACTTTGCAAAATTTCCAAGAACCCCAGGACAAAATATTCACTATAGGAAATTATTAAGGTACACAAAAATAGAGCTAGCTCCCACACTGCCCAAGAGAGATCAAACAAGAGCTATTCGTTGAGCGTAGAGCATGTTCACTGACCTCGAAGCTAAGGTGATTTTCATACTTTTCCCTCTTTCCTCAAGCTTATTCTTTCACTTTTAATGTTTTTACTCTTTTCACTTTTAAAAAGTGAAAAATGTTTTTTAGTATTTATTGTATTTTTTCATTTTTTTTGGTTTGTTTGTTTGCAGTTTTTTTTTTGGCTGGGGCTGGATTTGAACCTGCCACCTCCAGCATATGGAGCCAGCGCTCTACTCCTTTGAACCACAGGCGCCGCCCTTTTTTCATTTGTTTAGTTGATCGCCTTCACTCTATACCACACTGAGAACCCAGAGGTTCACAGGTGGTAACACTGTCATCTCGCCACCATCCAGATCTGTGAATCTGTCACTGTCTGCCCTCTCCATTCTCCTCTGTCCCTCCCGTCAGAATAGTCTCCTTCTTTCTCACTTTCCAAGACTTCCCGCCTTCGCTCATCTTCCCTCCTGGGCAGCGTCCAGTCTTTCCCTGTCCACGGGATTCTTCCCTCAGGAGCTGCCCGCCCTGAAAGTCTGAAAACCCTGAAGACTTTGTCCAGCCTCACCTTTCCACACCCCTCCCTGGCCAGGCTTTCCACAAGGGAGAGGTCTGCACTTAACTGCCCTCCTCACCCCTTCCCATCCAGACCTTCCCTCCGTAATTCCAGCGAATGTCTCCCAACAAGGTCACTGACAAGCTCTGCGCCATCAAATAAGTCATAAACGTTATCTTATGTCACTCAGTCTGTCAGCAGCATCCAAAATAGTTGATGACTCCCTCCTACACAGTGTGCCCTCTGTTCCTAGATTCTGTGACACCCTGTTCTCTGGCCATCTTTTGCCACTTGTATTTTTTTTTTTTTTGAGGTCTTACTCACATGGGTCCTCAAACTTATTCACCTCAGAGCCCTTGACTGTGCCCTTCTTCCCCAGCCTTGCTCCTCTCTCGGGCTTCCCCTGTTCAATGATGGCCCCAGCGTCATTGAAGTCCTGTTGTCTCTGTCTCCAAAATATACCCAGCCTTGCCACCACCACATTGGCTCGTCTCTTCGGGACTCTCTCCGGCTCTTGGTCCTTTCCGACTTGTTTAAGAAGTAAAACTGGAGAAATCAGCAGCATCTGTATGTAAGCAGGGACAATCAGAAGCGGGCAGGAGGAGGTAACATTTACAAACTACACACTCAGCAGGGAGAACCAGGGTGAAAGAACCAAGAAGAAGGAGTCTGGGCTACTGACTTCCTGAACCAGGAAGACCAAGTCTTGAATACAGGGAGTCCCTGGGTTACGAGTGGGACAGGTCCTCCAGTTGAATTTGTATGTAAATTGGAACAGGTACATTGACCTGCATCTTACCTGTAACAGCCTTCGTTTGTAAGTGTGAATCGTGTGTCAGTCGCATATTTGTGGATGGGAGACTGCCTGTACATCAGTTAATCTGTGGACTTGTTGAGCTGTGGGATAAGCAAGTGGATATTCTTGGAGAACATTGGATATAGACAACTAGGAATAAGACTTCAGGGCTAAATATATAGACAGAGGATAGAGGTTACACCTGAAGGCTGCAGGTGCATGAAGTCACCTAGGATGAATTTATAGATGAGAAAACAAGAGTGTCTTGTTTTCAAGCCTCAGGTGGACTTCTTAGACCTTAAATTGGCCTCATTGTCAGGCCAGGTTGACTTCAGGCCTCTGGTTGACTTCTTAGACCATCCGTCCTCTTCCCAGATTCATTCATGTATTCCACTTTTCTTTCTACCTCTGCACTGCCTTCATTTAAGCTTGGTTATTTTCTTGCAAGATGAAGCCTAGGGCCCCATGTTTCTTTTCAGTCTTGTCGTTTACAAAGATAAGGGCACACATCCACCTCCTTCATAAGGGTTTTATGGCTGAACATTTTGGCACTTAATAATCTTCAGTTATCTGGACCTCACAGGAGAATGACAGCACTTGATAGACAAATACAGTCACACCTCCTTACCCCGGGGACCACTTATCTGACACTCTGATTACACAACGTGAAGCCAAGAATCCCTGAGTAGCAAATAAAACCTTTCAGCCATCCAAGTGAAAATAAAACCTGGAGGCACTAAAGCTGGAGTCTATCTGTTTTACTTGCAATTTCCAATAAGCTTGGTTTTTCTGATTTTTCAATTGGATAAAAGTCCTACATAGAAAGTTCTAGCCTAGCAGAAGGAAGAAAATCAAATCCCTTTGCAGCCATTGATTGGAGCCGTTATAGATGTTATTTGCTGGAGGAATGAGAGACTGTCACTTCAGTGAGACCTCACAACTCTTCATGTTGTGAGGAATCATGTAAAGATTCTAGCTCCTTTGGGGAAGGACAAGTTCCAGATCAATAACTGTTAGAAATATGTGTTAATGAACAGGGCCCCGGATCAAAGCAAATCTGAACAAAATATGGAATTTGCATAATGTTTCAAATAAAAAGGCATTTGTGTTTTTTGGAGAGTCTGAAATAATCTCCTTTAGAATCTTTCAGTTGAAATGACAAATTCACTTTGCATTCTCCTTTTGCTATAACATTCGAATACAGTAGAACCTCCATAGTTGTCCCCCCTCCCTGTAAGTTGACCACTTCCTGAAGTTGACCTAATTGTCATAGCCCGGACATGTACCATATTTACATATCAGCACAATAGGCCTAGTTCCTTATGTTGACCACCTCTGTGTGTTGACCAGTTTGTTACAGTTCCTTGGGTGGTCAACTTAACAGAGGTTCTACCGTACTTGTGATGCATTGCTTATGTGCCTGTCTCCCCACAAGATTCTGGTATCCCAGTTAGATGCTATGCCTGGGAGGCTAAAGTAATGATTAGAATCCACCCCTTACGAGTTGTTGAATTTTTTCAAAATAAATGCTAAGTATTTTTATGTGTTTGAAAATATTGCCATTTCTGCATGTGTGTATATTTTGTGTGTTGTCTTTCTTCACCCATTAAATACAAACATCTCAAATGTGACACAGGCTGTGTGCAGTAATCTAGTTTATAGGGATTTCTGGACTTTCTCCTTCCCTAAGCCTGCTTCAGTTTGTTGGCATCAGAATTATACATACTGTTCACCAGACCCTATTATGCTGTGTCTAATTTTTCACAAGCCCGCAGCTTGGTATCTTTATAGGGTCTGGCACCCAGTAGGCACTCAAATGTTTGGTGAAATCTTTGTTGAATGTAGGGTGGGGATGGTGGTGATGGTGGCAGGATATGAAGGCAAAGAAAACACCATCTGTCCTTAAAGGAACTCAGCCTGGTCACAGAGACAGACTTGCAGAGAGGGTAAGAATGTAAGAGCCACACTGGCAAGTCTCTGTTCTCCTGGTTCCCCGGGAGGGGCCTTGCTTGATGCCCTGGTGGACACCATCTCAAGTCCAGCCCACATGCTGTGGTCAGATGGTAGGGTGTGTTACGAATTGGAAAGTTTGCCATCTGAGCGTTTCGGGAAGACCTTAAAATTAAGGTATTATCTGCATATCATAAACACAACTACCTTTTCCACACAGATACTACTCCCCACCCCCGCACAGATACTTTTAAAACATTCTTGTTAGTATTTTCTCCAAGACAGGAAGCCATTATCCTGTGACCACTGGTCTTTATTAAATTGCCCATGGTGTAAGCTTGTGCATGTCCATGGCCACTGGAGCACTCGTTAGCCAAAGCCTAGAATTGCACCATAAATTATGGGGCAGTGGAGTTGGAATTACCGGTTACGGTCCAGTCTCTACCACATGTAACCATGTGGTTTGGGGCTTACCGTCTGATTTTCTTCATTTGCAAAATGGGCATCTTAATACTTAATGTGCCTGCTAAACATATTTGGCTTTCTGAGTTAGGCGGGACCTTAATTTTGTTTTATAGTGAAGGTAAAGAAGAAATATCTAGGTAGCGAGGGATAGGCAATGTCTGTAAAGATGATTTGTGAATTGCAAGTCCCTCCACAGATGTCACTTGCTAGCCATCCAGTGCTGTAATATGGCCACATGCCTGTTTTCTGCTTACCTGCTGTTAGAGGATCTGTACGTAAGGAAACAAATATGTCTCACTCCAGAAACGTTAAACTCCAGCATCCTCCCCCTCCTTTCTCATCACAGTCCTTTCTGTTTGTTCCTTTCACAGTTCTCATTCCTGCTACATCTACTGTTTGATGTCAGATGCAGCTTAGAGGTTTAGATTGATCCATTTTCTTTGGGTAGATCATTCTCTCCTGGCTTCATGTTTTTCCCTTTCTTTTGTGAACCTCAGGGCAAACCAGGTGAACCATTCTGGAAGAAGAATTCTCACTTCCTTTGACATCCAACCCATTTTTCCACCCTTCTTGCCCACCTTGGTCCCATGATGGAAGCCACCTCCATAGCTTTATGTTAACTCCAGAAGTTGGGGTGGGAGGGAGGTTGGGGAGCTGATAGAAGAGCTTTAGTGTCTTTGATTTAAATTTAGGTCTGAACCTCCCATTTGATCCTATGCAATGGGACCTCGCAATCCCATTACTAGGCGTCTACCCAGAAGAAAAAAAATTCATTTTATTGTAAGGACATTTGCACTGGACTATTTATAGCAGCTCAGTTTACAATTACCAAATTGTGGAAACAACTTAAATGGCCACCGACTCAGGAATGGATTAACAAATTGTGGTATATGTATACCATGGAATATTATTCAGCTATTAAAAAAGATGGGGACTTTACATGTTTTGTATTAACCTGGACTGGTATGGAAGACATTCTTCTTAGTAAAGTATCACAAGATTGGAGAAGCAAGACTCTAACATACTCAATTCTAATATGAAGCTAGTCGATGATATAATACAATGTAGGGAGCAGGGGAAAGAGGGAGTGGGGAGAGGGAGGAGGGAGGGTAGGGGAGGTCACAGTATATGCCACACTTTTGTGGGGCAGGACACAATTACACCAGGGACTTTACCTAACAAATGCAATCAGTGTAACCTAAGTCTTTGTACCCTCAATGAATCCCAGACAATTAAAAAAAAATCATAAATTAAAAAAAAAACTAAATTGAGATTTGATCTATAAAATATAAAAAAAAAACTTAGATCTGAAGACCTAAATCTTAGATTATGTTCCTGGACATGGAGGATGTTAAAGTGGTACAGCAAAATTTGCATTGCTATTCTGATATCCGTAGTTCCTAATAGAAAGCACAGGTGAGAATCAACTGTGGGGCTTTTAAAGGACATCGGTAAAATGTATGTGTGCTTGGGCGCCACCCACTGGCAAGTTAGAGCAATAATTTTCTGGTGGGGCCCAGACCTCTTTCTTTAAAAAAAAAAAAAAAAAAAAAATCACAGGTTATTTCTATGTGTCATAGTACGGTATGATACATCTGCAGTGAAAGCAAATGCCTGTTTTTGATAGCAGTGTTTTGATTTGATTTAAGATAACATGAGTTGATAAATATGAAGGTAATGCTGTCATTGGGGCGTTCTTTGAAGAAATTATAAAAGTACTATCTTACAAAAGTCTCTAGATGTGTTACAGCCTTTATAAAAACATAGCCCCTACCAAGCCTTGAAAATAATATGTTATGCTTTCTCCTTCCCTCACTGAAAGCACATTTAGATTCAGAATCACCAACACTAGTTTACATTCAATTCAAGACAGCAAGCCTGAAAATAGCCTTAATGACGCATGCAAAGTGTTTTCCAGAGAACAGACTCTGGACTTACTAGTGTCTGAAGCTATCAGTCACTTCTCATCTGGTGCCCTGGTGTGTTCGTAAGCGATGGCCAGAAGTGTGTGCCTTCTCCTGTCAGTCCCATGGAGAATTCACGTAACTTGCTTTAAATAGCCAAAGTGGGGAAAGAGATTGGCTTTATGGTATTCTTAAAAATATACTTGTCTTTTCCGAGCTGTAAAATAGCAATTGAAAACTACCATCTAGAAGGAAAAAAATAATTTCTGGGGGTTGCAATTGGCTTTTTCACATAGCAGAACCGGGGCCAAGTCGTAACTGGAGAAGGTTCCAGACTAGGAGGTAGGGACCGCAGGTGCGGCTCCCTGCCGCGTGCTGCACTCAGTGACCTTGAACGTGACACAAAGGCGCTGAGCCTCAGCTTTTCATTTTTAAAATAAGAGGGTTGGGTTTGCTCGCCAAGAGCTCTTTTTGCTATAATAGTCAAAACATGATGTTTCAGGATGTTTTGCTGAAATTTCTCACATGGAAAATGGGCCTTCTTGAAAACATATAATTATACTTTTTGGTAGGAAGGCGCTCTCAGCGGTAGAGGGAAGCTGACAGCAGCTGGCAGGAATGCAACATGTTATCTAATATACAGGGGAGCCGAGGGCCAGAAAGGCAGGGTGACTCCCAGGGACAGTGGATTCTGGTCTTGTGGTCACATTCTGCCCATAAACCAGGTGCTCAGTCAGACTCATGGTCTTAGGTGCCATTGTCCATTTCCCGTGGTTTGTGAGGCTGCGCCTGGGTGCAGATGCCAGCTCACCGGCTGTTTTCCTTGGAGCTGTGTCCTCCTCGTGTTCAGGGCTGTCTCAGTCACAGCTCCCCGTTCCAGGAGAGAGGGCTGGGCTGATAATCTTGTGAATGTAAAGCACAGGGAAGCATCTCATTTGCCTTTTGAAAGATCAGATTCAGCGTTGGCCCCGTTAGCCCAGACCCACTAAATGTTGGGACACAGAAAGGATCAATCCTGTTTCCTCTCTACTGAACTGCTTCTCTTCATTCTTCCAACTTCAGATACGCCCCCCCCCCCCATCACCACACACACATTAAGCAATTTTCCTATTTTCTGTAGATACCAGTTTGGTGTCCTAAATTTGTATTTAATTCTTTTATTATTATTTTTTAATTGTTGTTGTTGATATGGGATCTTCTTCTGTTTCCCCAGCTAGAGAACAGTAGCATCATCATAGCTCATAGCTACCTTAAACTCCTGGGCTCAAATGATCTTCCTGCTTCAGCCTCCCAAGTATCTGGGACCACAGGCACATGCCACTATACCTGGCTAATTTTGGGGTAGAGATAGTGTTGCTCTTGTTCAGTCTGGTCTTGAACTCTTGGCCTTGTCAATGTATCTTCCCACCTTTATCTCCCAAAGCACTAGGATTGCAGAAAGGAGCCATTGCATCCAGCCTCAATTCGATTCTGACCCTGGCTGGAATAGTGAAGGCCCAACAGGTTGAGGGCTCAGTCCCAAAATATTGTTCCCACTTCAGACAGCAGTCACCAAAAAATGGGTCTGCAGGTGTCCCACGGAGAGCGCATGTGGTGAGGATAAGAAGGAGTCTGTCAGGAGGGCTGACATGACACTGCTGGTCTGGTCAGTTTAGGTCCTAAGTGACCTTCACCTCCTGGCTCCCATTCTTACTGTTTTGTAAACTCCACTTCAACCTGAAAGTGTATCTTGAGTAATTGAGGACAATTGGTTTAGAAGATTAACTTTTGAATTAGAATTGTTGTGGTGAGTCATGGCTTATGTGTTATGGTGATTACTGCTGTTTAAGATAAACGTTAATTACTGTTGTTTAAGATAAGGGTTAGTGTGGTTCTTGCTTTTAACTTGTATATATATAATTATGATTTTGGAAATGGAAGAACAGTTATCTTGAAGAGGCTGCTCTCACTGTTCTGCAGAATTGCCGGCTTCTGACAAAGTTTGGTGGACGTATCCCTGTCTCTGCATATTGGCTGACAGGGACAGACAGCCAGACCCTCTTGGTCTAGTGACACCACAACTTCTGTCCAACTTGGCTACATATTGGAGGTTCCCACCGTGCCCTCCTCGTGTTCAATAATTTGCTAGAATAGTTCACAGTGCTCATTAAAAAAAATTGCTTGCTAGGCTGCTGGTTTATTAGAAAAGGATACAACTCAGAAAGAGGCAGGTGATACAGATGTGTGGGGAGCTGCCACACTCCCTCACCTCCATGTTCTCTCCAACTTGGAACCTCCCTGAACACCATCCTTTGGAGTTTCATGGAGGTGTCATCACTTAGGCACAATTGATGAAATCATCGGTCCCTAATGATTAAGTCAGTCTCCCGCCCCTCTCCTCTCTCCAGAGGTTGGGGTTGGGGTTGGGGTGCTGAAAGGTCTGACCATCTAATCATGTGGTTGGTTCCTCCTCAGACAATCAGCCCCCCATCCTGAGCCCATCTGGGAGCCCCCAGCTCCCAGCCACCTCATTATCAAAATAAAAGACACCCCTTCAAAGGGTCCGTGCTCCAGGAAATAGGAACCCCAACCAAATATACATTGAGGGTGCCTTATAAATGTATACACATTTTTAAAATGGAAAAAGTTATATTAAAGTTGTAATTCTTGATGTATACATTAACATTTGTTATCTTGTATGTTGTATCTCTCATCATCGCAGAAGTCAAACGTAACTTGAGTATTACATTTTAATACAGTTTTTTTCTTTCCTAAAATGTATGTGCATTTTTTGTTTTTGGCCACCCTCTGTATTTCTCCTTACGTCACAAAATATCGCCAGTGCTCACCCTTGGGCCACATTCTGTGAGTATAGTTATGATTACTGATCTTTGGATCAAGGAATACTTTATTGATCCTTCCCCACCCTACCTCCCAAATAACAAATCTTACCATTGATCTACTAGTAGTAGACTGGAAGACCTCCAGATTGCTTAGGAAAGCTTCTCTGAAACTTCATTTCTGTGTTTTGAATGTGTTCTGATTCCAGGCACTGGGCTGAGAGCTTTGTGTCTTCCAGCTCACTTCATGTTCACACAACTTTCTTTTAAGATGTGGGACCTGGGCTGAGAATGGCTTACATGCACTGGGTCACACAGCCAGTTCACCGCCAAGGTTGGACTCCCCCAATGTGATGACTGCTTCCTCTTCTGCTTTCTGTAGAAAGTTCTGGAGAACCACTAGATAGAGCCCCGACTTCTGTTTGACCATAGTTCACAGTTATGTTGAATTTTGTGATTTTTCTTTTCCCTTAAGAACAGTTTCTCATTGTGATCTACTTCAGAATTTGCTAAAGACATTTGAAATGTATACTGTGAAAAATAAGTGCCATCTATGTTGGTGTAGCCACTCGACGGTAGCGGAGGCCAACATAAGTAGGAAGCTTCTTAAGCCGCTATGAGAAGGAGGATGTTAGCTCGCAGCCTGGCGGTGGTGGCATCCATATTTTCATCCATGTGTGACTTACTTGGAAAGTTCCTCTTTCCACCGAAAGGAGCAGAGTGTGGTTACAAATCTGGCCACTTTGAAGGTTGAGGCCAACCAGAGGGAAACAAAGTCAGAAGCAGGAAGCTGAAAGGCCAGAGGAGCAGAGAAGACATTCTTGGATCCTCAGGAATTAGATCAGGTTTGTTTTTTTTTTAAGACCATTGTAGGAGAAAAGGACTCTCCATCATAGTAACCACATTAAGCATACATTGTTGGGAACTTCCGGGAACTGCCGACAGGCTGCCCTTAGTCATGGGAACCCTTATAGACAGACAAAAGCTGCCATCCTGGGTGGAAGTGTCCCAGTTGAGCCTTCACCTGTGAGAAAGGAAGGTCTGTATTGGATGAGTTTAGAGGATTTCTGAGCCACTGAACCATAGGAAGGAATAAGTAGTGATTCATGCAGTAAACCACTTATAATTACATAAAATTATGCTCGTGTTGCAGCAAGAGACACACGAATGTTGCGTGCGGTTTTTATTGTATAGTGAGGGTTCCACTCTGGATCCTTTTATTATCTGTAGTCAAGATCCAGACTAAAAGTTTCCCCCAGGACTGTCAGTGGCTATTGTGGAGGCCATAGTGGGTACACCCATGTTATGCAAAGCCATTTAGAAAAAGAAAACAAACTTTCTTCAAAGCTTTTTTCTACCTGGGTGCACCATACATTCTTACGTTCATCGACCTAAACAATTATGGGAAACCTAGCACTTTTATGTTCGTGACGCAAGAATTTAACTGAACAAGATATACAAAATGCAACAAGTGAATTCTAGATCACTCCTTTGTTACCACGCCTTCCATGTTCCTTATTATATATTGGAGGGGGAATTGGATCCTAGAAATCTGTGATTATTTGGGTGCCTACAATTTTTGCTAATATTGAGCATTTCTTTTTATTTTTTTTTAACTTAGGTAAATGTAAGGGGTTAAAGTTCAGATTTTTTACATGGATTATGCTGGGCAGGGGTGACGACTGGCCGTTTAGTGTTTCCATCGCCTGAATAGTGTATGTTGCGCCCTAATTTCTCACCCCCGTCCCACCCTCATGGGTCTTCACCGTCTATCATTCCACACTGTCCATGCGTGCACAATGTCTAGGGTCCACGTGTAAGTGTGAATGCGTGGGGTTTGAGTCTCTGTGTCTGAGTTGGCTCACTAAAGATAATGGCCTCCAGTTTCATCTCAGTGGCTGCAAAAGATATAATTTCATTCTTTTTCATTCTTTCATTCTAAATAATACTTCATTGTATGTCATCTAGTCATCCGCGGATGAAGGCTTAGGTTGATTCCGTATCTTTGCTATTGTGAATAGTTCAGCATTTCTTGTTACAAGAATTCTAGAATAATAGAACTCAGTAAAAAGAACAAAAGTAGATGCATATAGCTGGTGATACATATAGTTTACATATGTATTTTTTAATATTTATCTGTCTATATATCCTGAAACCCTTTTCCTGATTTTTTTTTTCCTTCCAAGACTGAATGGAAAGGTCCACAGAGTGTGCGATGCCATCTCTGGGCAGGTGTGTCCTGAGACATGCCTGCAGGCATACCTGGAGTTCTTCATAAAAATTCCAAGAAAATGACTTGTGGGAACCATAAAAATCTAAGAAAACTTCTGGGACCTGTAGCGGGGTCTGGCTATCTTTCAAAAAATGTTGACAAATTTTTAGGACTGTTTTCTGAGACAGTGCATGAAATATACAAGAAGCAAGCTCATTACTTTTATAGTCAGCGATGTTTTCAATTTACAAGTTCATCTCCAAAGTTGATCGTCTGTTTGCTTGATCCATTCAGCTTGGCTTTGAATGACTCTGGCCTATCTCAGAAAACTAAACTAGTTATCAAAGGAAAATGAGCTACCGATTTTAAGGGCATTCACAATCGTAGGCCTTTGGTTCTATGAATGCAAAGTGTCTTAAAGGTTGACTGTAAACATGGGGAGAAAATGGGAAATTATAGCTTAATGTACTTTGTATTTATAAAATCCTCCATTTCATTACTAAATTTCACAAAGAGGTGGCCAAACCCATGGAAAATGCTTGGTAAATATTTTGCAAAATTTTGCGATGAATAGTTTGGAAATACAGGTATTTTCAGCTACAATATCCCCTTTTTCCCTATGTGTAATGCCATTAGTGGTGACTTTTGGGACACCCTGTACTTATAAAAAACAGCCTCACAGAGCAAAACCCATCTCTCTCTGTTGAGCTGTATTCTCCTTGCCAAGCAATGGCACTTAATAAACACTTAATTCAAAAGGAAATGACTTGATTACTGAACTAATTCTACCAAGTGTCCCTAGTTAGGTTGAAGAAAACACAATCCAGAACTTGTACGTTTCCAGCGTATCATTTTGACTCACAGAGCTAAGGACCCACGTGGAGGGCTAAGAGAAATGAGGTATGTTTACCCCTGCTGGTCTGCATGAGAATTACCACATCTTCCTGGAAGGAAATATGGTAATGAGTACCAAATCTGTTCTGATGTAAACCTCTTTTGATTGAAGAATTTGTCTCACGAGTCTGCGGCTATACCACCCTGAGTATGTCCGTCTGATGTTGGAAGCTCAGCAAGGTAGGCTGTGGTTAGTTCTTGGATGGGAGAATGTGTCTAAGGAAATACTTAAGGATAAAATGTTTTAGGTATGTGATTGTAGTAGTAAGAAATATCTAATAATCATATAAATGTTTCCTTATTCACTGTGAGATTCTCTTGGCCTCACTTGCCTCTTGTTCTGCCCATTTTTGTGGCAATTCCCCTGTGTGGGGTCAAGGATCTTTGTTGATGACCACATGTGGGGTGCACAGGGAAGGCACATACGGCAGGGCAAACCTTTGACCAGGAATGATTAAATGAGATAAAAAACATCCTCCATCTAATAGACTGTCCTGAGGCTTGGTTTACATGGCTGCTCAGAGGACACTCCAGGAGGTTTAAGCCAGCCTCACACCTACTGGTAGTCAGGTCAGTCGGGTCTCTGTCTTGCCCCTCACTTCTTTTCTGTGGGGTTGCACTCCTACAGAAACTCTGTGGCTTAGCTTCTGATCTCTGGGGAACTGGGAAATCATCTAATTGGTTAAATAAGCTATATCACCCTAGCCAATGGATACAGACAGGTGCGGCCATTAAAAATGACATGGATGGATGGCACTGGACACCGTTCTAAGTGAAGTATCACAAGAATGGAAAAGCCAACAGCACATGTGCTAATTATTAAATTGAAACTAATCAATCAATCACTTACAGGCACATGTGGAAATAATACTCAGCGGAAATCAAGCAGATGGGCGGGGAGGAGGAGGAGGTGGGTAAAGTCTCACCTAACAGGCACAGTGCAAACTATCCAGGTGATGGGCACACTTATAAAATTGACTCAGACTGTACAAAAGCCATTTATATAACCAAAGCAATGATACCCTCATAATATTCTGAAAAAAAAATAGAAATTTTTTTCTTTTTTATTGTTGGGAATTCATTGAGGGTACAAGAAACCATGTTACACTGATTGCATTTGCTGAGTAAAGTCCCTCTTACAAAAAGGGTGGGTTTTGGGGGTTTTGCCCCCAAAAGGTGTGGCACACACCAAGACCCCACCCCGCTCACTCCTTCTCTCTCTCTGCTCTTCCTTTCCCCACTCCTCCCTCATTCTTTCTCTCTCTGCTCTCCCCTTCCCTCACCCCCACCTTGTCAATAATTGTCACTAATTGTCCTCATATCAAACTTGAGTACATGGGACTCATGCTTCTCCATTCTCGTGATGCTTTACTAAGATCTATG